>OZ018323.1:117099346-117381685 GCA_963969495.1 Ceratothoa steindachneri | reverse complement strand
TTAAACTCAAAAGTATGGTGAAAAGAGAAGGGTGAAAACTAGGAAGAAATAAACTTGACGGTTAACAACGATTCCAAGGTAATCCGTAAATACGTTTTTATAGAGAATTATAATCCTACCTGAAAATGGAAAGTAATTTCATTCAGCCATTATTTACACCTTGAGACCCAAACATAATCTTTCTCTCGATCCCGCAAAGGACAGCTCCTTGTTGTGACCAAATATCGCTCCCTGATTCGAGCGAATTTAAGGCACATAGGATTCAGGCCTTCGCAAGTTGGAGTCGCATTTTGAGCCGTATTTATGGAGTCTGGTGTATGCTTTAATGACCCTGGTTAGGATACACGTTGATCTATAGTTCCCGACTTCGAAAGAAGGCCCGAAATTGTGTGTAAAGCGGCAGTACAACCGCTACATTTTATTTTAGTTTATTTTAACTCCGCAAACAGAATGCGAATGAATGACGTCATCATGGCTTGTTAAAAAACTGTCAATTGGGCTAAAGTTATAAAATACATGAATTTATTTAAATATTCTTTAATTGTTCAATGGTCTAACGAACATCGGTATTGATGGCAATAAACTAAGATTGATCCGAAATCGTTTTCGTGACGATTTGAAAGGCTTGAATGTTATTTAAGCTTCGAGAAATAATGTAGAGAATAGCAAATGGATAAATTTTGCTTTCTATACAAAAGGGTGAATTATATAAAATGCAATTGGATCCAACCTAATTTAGGCAGCTATTGCGAAAATTTGATTGAGCAATAAAGCAGGAGTGCCTGTATGTGCAGCTCTTTGAAAGAATAAGAATTGCTCTGCAGAATATAATTTGAGGTAACTACGCACCTCTTCCTAATGAGTGACAAATGAAGACTAGGCTAGCTTAGTTAGTTCCTAAATTAGGACTAGGCTAGCTTAGTTACTTTATAAATTAGGACTAAGCTAGCTTATTTAGTTCATAAATTAGGACTAGACTAGCTTAGTTAGTTCATAAATTAGGCCTAGGCTAGCCTATTTTCAAATATTAATGAAATTTTTGTGGATGATTAAATTAATTAGAATTTTTTAACAGGGTAGAGATAGCATCACTATCAATAAAATGCCAAAGATTTTTGAACCAAATATTTAATGAAAGATTACTTAAATTTTAGTTCCATATTTTTTACTATTTTTCTAAGAACAAACTTTTCGGATGAGCTAATAATACCAATATCTATCAAAATTTATTATGCAACCATCATGTGATAGTTTCATAATGGACAATAAGACGTAAAATAGATGGCAATAAAAGCGAAATAATTATACTAGTTTCCAAAGTAAACCGCGCCATAACTAAATACTGCGGCTACCAAGAAATTTTATAAACATCCGTTATATAACTTGGCATCGTGAGAAAAAATGTCCGTTTTCAACCTGTTACCCTCAGTAAAACAAAAGAATGGGTACAATTTGTAAGGGATTTTAGGCAGAAAATGATCATAATTCGACAGAGAAGGGAGCAAGGGAAAAATTTCCTATTAAAAAGAGCGCTAATGTATAAATTCTTACTGTAAGAATCGGGTTCTTCCAAACATTTAATAATACAAACGAAATTCTATTTGATCACGGAACTCACGCGTACATCAAAGTCAAATTACCTTATCTGCACTCACACCAGTTTCGTTTTCATGAAATTAGGCTTATAAGAGATTTCCTTAATTAAAAAAATGATGGTATATTTTGCCGTTGTTCATCCTTGAAATATGGACGTCTCTCTTAAATATTCGTATAATACACAATGATTAATCGAATTGAAGTCTCGGAGAATAGGGTGGGAGGTAGAGTATTGTTCTGTATCAAAAGTAGCCACTGAAACACCAGTGAGATCTAGCTTAAATGGTAGGAAATTATCTCCTAGGAAGCAGCAGAGAGGGAAAAATTGTGAGATGGACACAGAAAGGAGTGGAGAAAGAAAGGTAGATCAAGGATCATAAGAAAGGAGTGAAAAGATTAGCCAAGACTGTAAGAATTAGGAAGGAGCCAAAGAAATGGAATTGAGTAGGACTACATAAATGACCTTATAAAAAGAATTAAGTAAAACAAAGAGAATAGAGATCCTTATAAGGAAAGGACGAAAGGACAAAATAAAGAAATTAGTCATACACAAACATCCATGACCTCTATTTCTCAAATCACTTGCCATTAAAATTGCTCTCATGCATAGGCCTATTCTTCTCTTCCTGTCAAATCTACTGTGAACAGAGCATGAAGAAAACACTCAACCCAAACACATACCCTATACATACACAAGAAACAAGAAAGAGAAAGAAGTTTGCATATCTCACATATTCCTTCTCTTTCTCATCTCAAACCAATTCTAACGCGTAGAATATACTACTCACTACAGCACTGCATCAACCATTTAACAAAAAATAACCAACCATACGGCCCAACAAGAGAAAGGGGAGTATCGTAGTTATATTTTTATAGATTATAAAAAAATGAAATATAGCAAAAAAAGGCAAAGCAGTAAATACATTATTCGGACGTTAGAACTAGGACCAACAAGTACCCTTCGGTCTGCTCAAGGCCAGTCTGATAGTTAATAAGGTCTATACAACCTCAACCTTAGGATTGACGTTCAAGCATTTAGTAATTCTAAATCAATCAGATACACAATTATCTACTAATGTACTTTCATATCATATAACTTCTAACTCCGTACACACTCATCTAGGAGTGTGCCGATTACTCTTAAGTTTCAAATATTCAGATTGCTTCACCCACACAGATAACTAGTATGAACGATTTCTTCTCTCTCGCAGACTACTTTTATTAGTGTTGAAAATAATACTGACAGGAAATCCAAAAAAGATTATGGAAAAACATTTAAACTCATGCACTATAACGATTAACAGTTGACATCATTGGCAGGGTTGGGTCCCAAGCACTAATCTGTAAATTCTTAGTCCTAATATTTGAATGTACAATTTATTGAATCTAATAGGTATAACTAAAGAAATAGGAACCCAGCCTACCTATTAAAATTTTAACAGCACAAATTTCAAGCAAAACTTCCATTTACTAATAAAAACATAATTAGGTTCAAAAGTATATCCATCAAACTCTTGCCTATCAAATTCAAAGAGCGATGTTAAGAATATATCATGTATCTAGCAAGAACATACAATTAAAACTATATACCTCTATAACGAGGTAATTCTAGATGTATATCTATGTACAGAGGTAACTATGTGTGCATGTTGTATAGATGTAAGTTATAAATTTTGGTCCAACTTCAAAATGCAAGGTGCGGTGGGTAAGTTGTTGCCAACTTCAATTTTTAGGAAAAATAACAGAGAAAGTTAATTTATTCAGATGTGTTTACCAAAGTTACAAATTAAAGTATTGAAGGATTTTTCATTTAATTATTTTTAATGAAATCACAGTCGGTATTAACCACGGCTTCGATGCGGCTTAGAAACCTACTACCAGCATTATCGATGGTCCCCCATTTTCAACTTAATCAAAACAATAGTAATACCTAGACCTGGGCTCTACCTTAGTGATATACAGGGACAAATTGCGCTTTTCTTCTCTCAACCACACTCCAAAATAATAATAGTCCATAAGGTTAAGGTCTGTAGAGTTAAGTGGCCAGATATTGGGAGTGATGTGGACAAACAAAGTGTCTAACAGTCAAGAGTTGATCCTAGAACTTGTGTAGCATGATCCAGAGCCCTGTTACCACAAGTACGGCCTTCTAACTGCAAACTCATAGATTCAGGCCAGCATCAAATCCTCTAGGCCCTTGATGTAGGACCCGGGAAGTTAAACTTGTGTACATCGTGGCCTTTGCATGTTTTTTAATGAGTCACTATATCTAATGGGACAGATAATAAGTTGTTATTTAGACTAGGTTGAAGTTTTGTAATAAAAAATGACTCTAGCAAGTAAAGGCCCGAGATGTTTCTTACTGCATTAAGTATTGTGAAGTTCTCGAGTGTAGCCCTAGAGCTACATTGTGACGAATGGTTTCGAATTGGGGATGGATTAGATCTACCCATATGCTGCATGAAGCGGGAGTAAAGCGTACGCCTTGTTACCCCCAAATATGATACAGCGCTACTGCACGTCCAACGAAAAACGCATATAATTTTAGATTACATTTTGCTTCTATTGTTCTCATTAATGACTTCCGCCTGGGATCATTATTTAAGTTCAATGAGCAACCATCCACCAATTTGCAATCTAAAATTATATACGTTTTTCGTTAAACGTGCAGTAAGTAGCACTGTATCATACCCACCTCTATAAATCTACCCAACTAAAGCTTCTTAATAGCGAAATTCGTTCCAAGCGCAAACATATATCTATTCTTAACAAATCCATTCCAATTGCCTCTAATAAACTTTGCTCAATTTTATCACTTATTGATTTTTGTTATGTTTCTCGTTTGTGCGATAAAACTGTTTCTAAATTTTCCTCTAAAGTTAAAGAGATTCATACACGTAATCTACAGAACCTTAATATATGTAACCTACTCGAACCGTGTAACCAGGATAAAATTATATTAATTTTTCAAGAGTTTTGACTAAGCTAGAAAAGTTTCTCTTAGCCTTCGGACTATATTTTCGCTACTTCCTTAGTTTTGAGAGGCTTATTGCTATTTGGGCTTCTCATCAAATTGCATCTAACCATAATTTTTTTGTTTTAAACGAAAGAATCCGCTTTGTATACTTGAAAAATTTTAAAACCTTCAAGCCGTTTAAAATATTTTTCGCCGTCATTTCCAAATGTGATTTATCAATCTTAAAAAATCTTGCCTGTGACAATGCCCTCGTTATTTTCAAATCTGACAAAGGTCTGGGTGTGGTTGTTTTAGATAAATATTCGTATCCCAGCAAAATCTCTCAGATCCTTTCAGATTCTATTAAATTTAGAAAAAATACTAATACTGTACAGTCTTACATACTTAAAATTAAAGACAATTTTAATAGGTTTCTTAGGAAATTAAAGAATTCTAACGCTCTCCCAAAAGATGTGTATAACAGTTTCTTTTGTTCTGGATCTTCACCTGGAGTTTTTTATGGACTTCATAAGACACATAAAACTGATTTGCCCCTAAGGCCTAATTTTGCAGCATATATGACCCCTTCATTTGCACTAGGCAAGTTTCACGTCCTTGTTTTAGCCCCTCTAACCTCTAATTAGTTTACTCTTAATAATTCGCATTGGTTTGTGAAAGAGATTACGAACATTCCTCATGCAGACAGATACTTCATGGCCAGCTTTGATGTTGAAAGTTTATTCACTAATATTCCTCTTGCTGAAGCGATTCGAATTTGTGTAAATTCCCTCTTCCGTAAATCCACCTGAATAATAGGTTTAACTAAGACATTATTTAAAACTCTCCTTAGAACTTGCTGTTTTTAATTTATTCCTTTTCTCAAATAGGATTTTGTATGAACAACTCGATCGGGTTGGAATTGGACTTACTCTAGTCCCCTTGTTGGCAAACGCTTTTATGTATTATTATGAAACACTTTGGCTTGATTATTGCCCCATTAATTTTCGTCCTGTTTTATATAGGCGCTATGTAGATGATACTTTTTTATTATTCAGACATAAGTCACATTGTACACTTTTCCTCAATTATTTAAATTCTAAACACGAAAATATTAAATTTTCCTGTGAGCTCGAAAAAAATAATAGCATATCGTTTCTTGACCTGAAGATTACCCGAATAAACAATCAATTCACGTCAAATGTTTACCGAAAACCCACTTTTTCAATCCTTGGTTTAAGTTTTTTTAGCTTTTTTGATTTTAAATCAAAATTAATGCCATTTTTACTCTCCTCTATAGAGCATATAACTTGTTTTCAACTTTTCTAGCGCTACATTTTGAATTCGAATTTTTAACAAAATCTTTACCTCCAATAGCTATCCCCAATCACTATTTCTGAGACAAATTAGTCTGTTTCTCAATAAAAAATACTCGACTTTGCCTCCACTACAACTTTCAATAAATTAAAGATCTTCCTTTCCTAACCATACTTTGGTTATCAATCGAAATAACTTAAAAAAGAGTTGTTAAAACTGTAAAATCAGCCTATCCTCAATTATTACCATCTATTGTTCTCATTAATGACTTCAGATTGGGATCATTATTTAAGTTCAAAGATCAACCACCTGCCAATGGGCAATCTAAAATTATGTACGTTTTTCGTCGTACGTGTAGTAAAACTGTATCATAGATGTGAGCAACAAGGCATACGCTTTACTCCCGCTTCATGCAGCATATGGGTAGATCTGAAAGAACTGGAGTACACTTTTCAAAACCTGATCCATCCGCAAATCGAAACCATCTGCCACAATGAGGCTCTAGAACTACATTACATTTGAGAACTTCACAATACTTAATGAGGTAAGAAACATCTCGGGCCTTGACCTGCTATAGTCAATTAATATTATAAATCTTCAACCCAGTCTAAATAATAACTCATTATCTGTCTCATTAAATATAGTGACCCATTAAAAAAAATGCTAATTTGTTAAATTTCACAATTTTTTTTTGGGGGGGGGGCAAGAATATAATCCACAGTCAATTATTTTCCTTCCTATTTTCTAGAAATTCACTCGTTGGTTTAGTTTGTTTTTTCCTCCATATTTTTAATGTAATCAATTAGTCTCAAATTTAATATTCATGTTTCACAATTTTATTACAAATCAGTAAAGGGGCGTTAAGCCCTCACTCACCGCGCCTTGAATCGGAGTGATACTCACTTCCGACGGCAAACAAAATCGCTTCCCTCGAAGTTGTATATATTTCTCAGCGCGGAAACGAACAAATTAGTATTCAACCATGAAGCAGGCATTGTTCCTGCCATATCCAAGCAGTTATCAAGAGAATTCATTGGAACCAGCCAAAGGACACAACGCGCCACTTCACAAGTAACTCTGGTACCCTAAGGACTATCAGGCAAGAAACCAGTTGTCCAGAAATACGGCAGTCTAGGACGTAAGGACTCATTCTGAAATGACGCGCTTCGATCCGTGCCATGAGAGAATACTCACTCGATCAACCACTCGAGGCTCCCTTTCCCCTCTTAGAAAATCGTAAGCATTTTACATTTTTATCTATCACCGTCGAAGAGGCGTGACTTTTTCTGACAACAAAGATTCACCTCATCATCTCCTCCCGTTTTGTGTCGGGTAAATATTGTGCTACTCATAGCTCGTGCCCAAGCATTCATTGCAAATTAATTTCCTTTTCCTCAACGATTTGTTTTCCCATAGTGTACAAATTATTGTTAAATTCTGTTTTTTATTTGTATAATAGTAAAGATTATTTTTTCCTCTTGTTTAAATCCAAGAACCACATAAAAACCCATTGATTTATTTTCTAAGTCGGCCAACGGTAGATAACGCACTCGAATATCCTCCGTACTTAAAAGGGACTTCTCCTGCGTCTAGGGAGGGCAAGCAAAGGTCAGTGAAGCCTAGCTGACCTACAAACGGGTAAATTAGTTTACATCATTTTATTTAATTTGATATATCTTTCTTCCTACTTTCTTAACCTATGCATCATACTTGTTTTGTTTTATAAAAGAGACAAAAAAGAGAACACAGAATCACTTCTGTATCATCTTTCCTTATTTCCTATATGTTTCCACTCTGGTGTAAACCTTTTTCGAGAGGTTTTGGTTTGGGAAATAGGTAGAATATTCCATTAAACTACATTAAAGTTCTACTTTTCTAACAAGTGTCATTAAAATTTCTTTTCCATTGTGTACAGGAGTTTTGAAATGAAAATAAAAAAATCTAGATCTTTGATCTCCTGTATTCGGGTCACAACAAGTCTTACATTGCCAAGCGGCTCAAATAGTTTAAAATAATATGGATGAATATTCTCTTATACATTTAGCATCTTTATCTAAGCTAAATCTGCACGTGTCACCCTTGATAATACAGTTGTATCCTTTCCATATTTTACCTAGATCTACCTCCTTCACAACCGCGCATAAAAGTGTTTACCCAACCCAGCCACACAATTTTAATCCACCTCAGATTTCCTTTTATGCAGTTTTCTAAGTCGTGATTGGACCAGACCTTCGCCTAACAGTAAGCTACATTACACTTTATTTTTATGAGTTTCTGTTTTTACCTTTTTATAAATATTGCACGTTTTATTTTACACTATTTAAAGTTTAAATTGAATATTCTTTTATAATTTTAATTATTTTACTCTTCTAATTTACACTATTTAACATAGTTAAATCTACTGTTGTTTATGTTCTTGTTTAAATGGTTAATTGTACCTGTTTCATGGGAGGGGGTGGGCACTATTTGATTTAGTTTTTGATTAGGTTTTCATCACTTTCCTTTTGGTTTTGTGTAACTTTTATCTTTTTTCTTTTTTCCGAAAACATGTTTTAAATTTCAGAACCCGAAGACTGACGATTTTTTCACAGCGTTATCCCCGTCCCAAAATAAACATCATGTACCTGAGCGTCCTCTGCCTTCACCTTCTTCGTCAAATTAGATATATACAATAATTTATACCATTTACAGTTTCATATTGTCAGAGATCAGAGAGAAGAAAGGGAGAGAGAGTGAGAGAGAGAGAGAGAGTTAGAGATACGCGCTGCCGCGCTGTTCAAAGGAGAGAGGGATAACATATACCTGAGCTAACCTTTTGGCCTGCGCTAATGATAGTGCGAAATTATGAGACGCCGTGCTGGCCTGAAGACCGCCATCGCAGAAAGTCACGACAAGCTTGATAGCCCAAACGGTCCCAGTGAGAGTCGGGCAAAGTTTCGCCTCGCCCACTTAGGAACCTTCTCTTGATCGTTCAAAAAGTGCCGGACTACTCTCGGCTGCTGAAGCAACGGATCCTAGAACCCTCATCTTCGGAGGGAGGGAAGGAAAACCCCATTCGACCCACCTAATAAATCCTCCGGTGCCGGAGTTGGTCAGGAGTATCCGCTGTCTGCCCGACCCGTCAGTATTTTCTGCCCGCCCCTCGTCGGTACCCTTTATTCGCGTCCCGTTGGACCCTGCACAATTTCCAGAACCACTCAAGCTCCGGATCTTCTCGATTAACTCACCTAAGCCTACCCCGTACCCGTCTACCTGTCTTTCAAACGCAAAAGTCTCGATTCGTGTTCTACTCGTAAATAAGATCTAAGTTCATCCCGTAATAGTCATTGTCAAGAGACTATTATTTGAACTTTGCTCCAAGGCAAGGATTATTCCCTCGGGTCAAATCTCAGAGGTGACACCAACGCGCAACTCTCTTGTGCAAAAGCTCTCTCTACTCTCCCTCACCCCCTCCCCAGGTAAGCCTCCATCGTCTGCTTCGTATTCGCTTAAGGCGATTCGAGTTGCCTTCGGTCAATATTGTTCGTTTGTTTGTACGGCGACCGTCCCCGTCAAGTCTCCCCCTCCTTTTGATCCGCTTAGACTCGGGTACGTCTAGTGTGTATAGGGCTTGTTTTAAAACTCCTTTTTAACCTTGTAAAATAATATTTATTTGATATTAGTAAAGTTATTTTCGTACTCGTTTTTCTATTATTCCGTAACCTCCAAGATAGTCGACTGTTTGGCCAACCAACATTTAGTTAATTCTCACTCTGCTTGTATTATAAATCTCCCATGCCCATAGAGATCCTTGACATCAGCTGATAAACGCAGAAAGGGTTAACTTGACCCTATTTTAGGACACATAACATTTATAGTTTTAGCCCCAAAAATGAAAACGTGAAAATATGAAGGCGTCTAATAGGTTTTACTTTAAGTTTATTTCACATTGCTCTGCAAAACTTCCTCGTGGAAAGGACGGTGAGAGTATGTATAGATGGGTAAGATCATTATGTTAGGGAATTATATTGGTTACTAAAAGTGGAGAATATGGCCTTGAATGAAGTAGGCGGTAGGAAGAGAAAATATAATTATATAATTTCCGTTCTAGTAGGAGAAGATAACCTTGCGTTGCAATAATATGGTATTGGGTGAGGAAAGAAAGTAAAAGATTTTTTATTAAAAAAGCCTAAATATGCTGAAGTTCCTTTAGCTTAATGATGGTTCCCCATAACTCTTATTGAGGACTTCAGGCTCTTTGATATATTTAAAAAATATATCGTACACCGTTTGAGGGCGATTTTCGAGTTTTTAGTGTCTCATGGTGATAGTTAAATTCAAAAAGCGCCTGTTGATATTTTTATTGTTTATGGTTATTATTATTCATTCAAATGCATAGCGTTTATATTTTATTCGAGTGAACAAGATGCGTTTTTAAACGATTGACCTATAATTTAGGCTTAAAATTGTTCATAAATTCAATGATTGTCACATACAAGGTACGATTCTTAAAATAAATTTTTGTCATTAGTTCGAAATGATTTGTTGGTAAGTACGAATATATATTTTACATGTATTTACTTCATGCTTTAATAACTTTGCAACATCTCTGATTCACTTCCTCAGGAACACTCAATAACTAATGGGTCATAGTCACCTTAAGATTTTAACAAAGTTTTAAGCATTATGATCCGTGAATCATCCATGGTCAATGTTCAGACACTTCCTTCTTGAAATACAGAGCAACTTTGGAGTAGGAGTCAAATAATTTTCTTTTTTGACAATAAACTATACTTTGCTCATATTCTTAGGAGTAAACCTTGTTGTATGGAATGCAAAGGAAATAAGAGAAGCTGAAGCTACAAAAAACAGTAAAAAGGTCAATAAAATACAATTTTTTATTAATTTTTAACTGAATTGGGATCGCATTTACATTATGTATTCAATTACACGCACACTCTTCGACACTACATCGCGCACTTATTTGACACTCCTCATTCACGCAAAGCACGTGGCTGGCTCAAATAGACCAATCAAACACACCTAAAAAGAACTGTGCCAATTGGCAATTATGGCAATCACTATTGCGTTCACAGGAAACGGAGTCCTTTAAACTCACCAGTTGATGCACGCTATATATTTGTTTATACTAAACTCCCTTTCATAGGGAATTCCCCCCCAGTTTAATTTTTAAAATATTTGCAAGTGTGTTGGACCCAAGCGGACTAATAAACAAGGTTGCCTTCTCATTCCTTGAATGAGACCGCTTTAGCCCCGAAAAGGTTAGGGAGAATTAAACGGATTATATCTGAATTGGAGAGGAGAAGGTGGAAAAAAGGGCATTGTATGAAGTACATAAAAAAGCCAATAATCAATATCCTCCTCTCTTCTAACTTTACCAATTGAACATCCTGTAAAGCATGACTCTAGAAAGGCCTGTTGCATTTAACGCCGTTCCGATTATCACGGAAAGAGGCGGAGTCAGTGGTTTGAATATGTCCACTGTTCGGTTAAGTCCCTTATTCTCAATTCTTCCTGTTTTATCCTCGCTCTACATCCTTCATACTAAAAGCTCTATAGATTTGAATATTAAGTAGGTTCGATAGCATAAAGAACCTAAAAGCTCCAAACTCAATGTTTCAACTCGTATCATTCCATAACACTAAATTATAAATTCGACAAGACGCTGAAAGTTACTCTAAATTTAACTCCATATCAACATTCTGACTACAAATTCGGCACGCAATTCGTCCTCGTTGGATAGAAACACTGCTTCCTACTCTCAGTAATGTTAAGCTACAGTTGACATAGCTATGTATAGGTGCTAATTTTAAGTTGTAGCCATTTTTTGTAGAACTAGTGGTTCTGTTTACGTATTTCACTGCCCTCACGCCCTTACTAATTGTGATATATACTCGTATCTTACCGGGAAAAGCGATAATAATTAACATAAAAGATGAGTAATGGATGAAAATTACAACCACTGAAACCCATTGGCTCCAAGAGTTTCTTTAATATTAACATTTAAAACGAGTTGAAATGAATTCTAGTTTCGATAGTTAAAAAACAAAGCCTAAAACAAACTAGGAGCTTACACCAGCTTTACATAATAAATCAAATATAATATTAACTTTAAAAAGAACAAAAATTATAACAAACGTAAAAAGATGCTGCTAAGGTGAATCTCATTCAAACACATTCTGTGTGATTGTCGGAAGAATGCAGCTACCTCAGAGTTACTTTTAATTGCGAGTATTTCGAAACTTACTCCTAAGTTCTTATACTTAATTGCAAGCTTTTTCATTATAATTACAGCTTGGAAATGTATTTTATCAAGTTTGCGCTACGTAATCACATAATCTGAAAAAATCGTTTATTCTTAACAGGGTCTCATTTTGAAGAATCGGTATTTCATAAGGTGAAAAATTCAGAACCCATAAGAAGGGATATTTGCTGAAAATCCGGGTAATTTCCATTTTATGTCCTCGCTGAATGAAAGATACGATTAAATAACAGTAGGCGACCAATATTAGGATTTTACATGGCAAATACAGATCGATTTAGTATAAATAAATCCAAAGATGCTTATAAGAAAGATGTTATTCACAACCTTGAAGAATATGAAATGACCAATATCTCAATTTAAACTTAAAAAGTCATCAAGCAAACCTACATACAAGGAAAGAAGAACGTAAGGTAACGTCACTCCATCAAAACATCACGTAGCCTAACGAAACATAAAAAAAATAAAAAATATAAGCATCCTTAAATATTAATTCCTCTGGCAACATAATGTCCTTAGAAACCATGACGAGAAAAATGAAGAACCAAGAATAGAAAGGAAGTGGTATTTATTGGGATACATCAGATGTTTTGTTCTTTATAAGTGAATTTCTACAATAATTCTTTATAAATGTCAAAGAAATTAGTAAGCTAAAGCTAGAGAAATTAAAATTAACATTTTTTTGGAAATAAAAATAACAATTGGTAAAGGAAGAAAAATCTAAACATGATAAGGGACAAAAACCATTAAATAATTAGCTCTTTTTACAATATAGTAATCATATAGAAGAGAAATGCCAATTATCCTAGGTTGTGGAGTTCTTACCAAGAATGAATAATGTGAAGTAAAGGAAACAGAATTTTAAGTAGGTGGATTGTAGCGATATACAACGAGAGGTCGTCTCGTTTTCTATATATATAATGTGACTCTAATAACTCGAAATAAGGGTTACTAGAGATTTTGGAAACTAAAGAGGATAAAGTGAATATTTATTTATTTTACTTAACTCTTAATATTCTTTCAGACTTTTACCTCAGCCTGTATTCTACTATCCCTAAACCAGGAGTTCTAATTTGTCTCCAATAAGATCCATAAGGCCATCTCTCTTACCGTCCCATCTTATCTGCGACCACTATTTGTCGTGATTTTACAAAATCTTTCTTGTTGGGAATATTCGCTTAAGGATACCTTCGAATTTGTAGAATTTATGACCAATTTACATCAAACGGTTTTCTATGACTTCATTGATTTCGAATCGCTTTGCAGTAATGTCGATACCTGTCTTTGAAAGAGACTAAATAATTTGTCATAACACTTTTAGCAGTACATTAATAATTTATGGTTTAGATAAATCTTTGTTTTTATTTTATTTTTAAATTAGCAGTAAAAATTAAAAAAATGATGTGTAAATCGTATTTAGGAACCAGCTTTGCCAGTTCTTTACTGTGATTATGAATTAATTTGGATTAATAACTCTCTTTTTTCTTTCAATCCCACTACCTCTAAGCTATAGGCGAATATCTTTTTATCTGTTTTGTTGCAAATTTCATGGAGATCTATATTTACAATACATCAATATTTTAAGCGAGGGACTGATTGTTTCTCGAACTTTCTAAAATTCTCATGCAAGGCACACGTGTTCTTGAAAGAAGAGAGGGGTATTTTCGAGGGGCTTCTTCTTATGATGGTCCTTCAAGGGCATCCCCTCAAACTGATAAAAGGTTTATACAATAATAATTATAATAAAGCTGATGATAAAAATAAATTCAATTTTGTTTTAACTTAGGCGCGAATGCAAAGTGACATCACATTATTTCAAGAAGGATCATTATGAATAATCCACTTACGGAAAGGATGTTATATGCGATTTCGCATATCACGGAATTAAATTTTACGTCAGGTTGCGATTTGAAATAATTCATTGAAGGATATGAAGGAATCTTTCGCCAACCTTAGTTGGGAAAGGCTTGCTGTTTATCCTAACTAACGTTATTCGGAATTAAGTTTAACTAGCCCTTTAGGTGTAGGTACCCTTTGTTTGAAAATGGGTCATGATGTACAAGTGATCTTGCCATCAAGCAATTAGGAACTAGATATATATTTCCTCGCTTTCCCTTGCTATTATGCCCCCAAATTTGTTTTCTTCTCCTGTCAACTCATCTCTCACTCTTTCGCTTTGCCATTATTTATATCTTATGCAACCATATTTGATAAAATCAAATTATGTACTTAGATTGTTGAAATTCGCATTAATATATCAGTTGTTGTTCTTCTTAGCCATTCAACAAGCTGAAAAGATGCTTTTGTACGGGCATTAAAATTCATGAAGCAAGCAATTTCTCTAGCTATTTTATATACAACATTACTTTGCCTAATTATAATTGTAGCTTCACTGTTATTGCCACTCTTACTAAATACGAATATAAATTTCGAAGAGTTTGGAATGTTTTTTTGGACTATTGCTAGCATTACCATCGAAGTTTATAATCGAACATTTTAATGATTTTCTTCAGTAAAAGATCCATTTTGTGAATTCAAAACATTAATTATTCTTACTCTTTGACATATCAACAATCATAGCAGTCTTGAAGTCTCCTCTGCAATTCGATTTCAGAATTTTACACAGCGATCATCCATCAATAAAACAACTTCAATTGCATGTCAAAATGTGATGTAGTTGCAAGATCAGAGCTTTAGTTTCACTGGTAATAGTCATTTCCATAAAGTGCAACGCCATGCTTTGAATATTTCAAAACCTTTTTCTGGGAAAACTTAATATTTTCTTTTTAAAGGATAAAATTTTATTGTGGGTGGAAGAATAGATCACGAAATAGCGCCTATAATGTTAAATAAAACTAGAATATTAGGTAAATAAAAGAGAACATTCTGCCTGACATATACCAATGCTTCAACGGTGAAAAACATTCGCACGCAAAGTTTCGAGGAGAGATTCGTGTGCCTAAATAAAAATATAGAGTATTGTAAATCTGTTGAGATGCATTTATGTTAGTATTTTTACAACAGCAAATGTAAGGTGGCAGAGTATTTCAATTCTATATATACTTGATTTTCAATATTTTAGTGAACAAATGGAAATTGTCCTTCTGTTTACCTATTCGTGAAAACGCCTCTTTTACCTTATCGCCGCGTCTAGGATATCTTATCGAGTCTTATGTTGTTTTCGCTTGAATAAGATAAAGTTAAAAACTAATTAACAGCTTCATTTCATTTTTTCACTTTAAATTAATACTGTTTATTTCTCTCAGACGGGTGACAAATCTGGCCCTCAAGAATTAAATGTGAATTCACTGAATCTCTCATTACTTCAACACTCTATTTTCATTCTGCTTATCAAAATGTTCTCATTAAAATTTTTAAAATATTACGTCAATTTAAACTAAGATCTTATTCTAAGTAAATAGTTGCTTAATTAATATTTAAATAATTAAAATTATATTTTTTTATATAAAGCTTTAATCTTTATTTCACTTATTTTCTTACTAATGCCTGGCAATATTACTTAAATCAATCTTGGTTTAGTTTACTTTAATTACCACTTTGTTGTTTAAACTTCACTACCATACGTTTGCTTATGTCATCCGAATCTATTGATATTGCCTAGGCCTTTAATAACTCACCCCTAAATAGGCTTTAGACAATAACTAATACAAGCAAATATATTTGTTTTTTCAATAATTTTGTCCGTTACTTTCTTTACATATTTCTCTTTAATTCGTGGCAAATGTTTAGGAATATTACAGTCTTGTCTAGGTGTGGCATTTCAGTAGTTTTTGGTAACTACTGACACACTTGTGAACTGGAGGAAGTTGTCTGTGATGTGTGAATTTTCTATATGGTTCTTTAGAGTTGGTTTGATTAGTTTGTAAGTTTATTGTCTTGACATATTGGTTCTATTTTATGTTTTCTGTTTAGTGCTGTTGCTGTTGAGTAATTGGATATGTTTTTTTTTGTGACGGAGACTGTTTTTTTAAAGATTTCTTGTTTTATGCAGTTTGTTGTTTTCTTTGATATATTTGTGTTGCATAATTTTTTAGGGACGTAAGGGATGAATTTCGTGCATGTTTGTGTGAGGGTATTGTTAATGTAAAATTGCGAAGTTTGTTTCAATGTATTTTGTGTAAGGTTTGCCAGTATGCATTTTTGTGATTTATATTTTGGGGGCTTTGAAGGAGTATTGTTGTGGATTCGTGGTTTGGAAGGATACAATACTGGAGACGTAGGCTGATGAAAGGCTGGCTATTGTGTTCACTATGTTTCTTGTGTGTAGGCGTGTAGTTGAGCAGATGGTTATGTCCTGGGAGGTGCTACTTCGCGTGGGTTGGGGTGTTGGTGAGTGAGTGAAGTTATTCTCCTACGTGTGTGCCTCTGTTTTCTGCTGCTTAGATTCTGAAGCAAGATGGGTGATGTGCGTTAAAATCGCCAAATATGAAGATGCAGGGAAGTTATGCGAGGGTATCTAGGATATGTACGCAGTTTCAAGTCGTTCTGAATTACCTATACACACAGTCTGCTTATGTTTATCAGGTTGCGTTCAAAGTTTTTGATCTTTGTGCTAAATGGTTATATCTTTATGTGGGAGTCGTTTTTCATGGGGTGTTCTTTCATTGAATGTGATGTATTTGCGCATTAATACCGGGAGACCTCCCAAACCAGAACCAATAAAAATTTTATTACATCGTACAAAGGTCCAACAAATTTTTTGCAAGTTGCTGCATTTAAACTTCAGTCTCTGTAGGATCATTCCCCAAAGTTTCAGTTATCTTGATCGTTTACATAAAAGTCATATTGTTTCTAAAATATCCTCCAAATGGGCTCCGCGGCTTTGGAGGCAAACTTTCATAAGTCGCGCAAAATTGTCAATTATTCGAACATATTCCTGTTTGGAGATTTCCTTAATTTTTGCTGTGATTGCTGCCTTCAGTTCACCAATCATTTGACAGTTAATCTGGTACACTTTATCCTTGAGATACCCCTACAGATAAAAATCTGGGGGTTTAAGTCCGGTGAATGCGGTCCCCACTCAACGTCACACTTCCTGCTGATCAGCTTTTCCTGAAATCGCTCTCTCAGCAAGGCTAGGGAGTCATTTGATGTGTAGGGAGTGACCCGGTCTTGGTGGAACCACTGTTTATCTTGATCTACCCCTCTGCGTTGTCCCGGTGATGCCCTAAATTTCCTCAGAACTGCCACATTGCGCTCCGTATCACCAATTTTAGGCTTTTATTTTCGTCTTCGAACCAATATGGGCCAATGATGCCATTTTTAGAGATTGCTATCTTTTCTGTGCACTTTGTTAAGTGTAAGGGCCTCTGTAACACATCGTTTAGTGCGGCTTTATCCCAATAAAGATTACTTTTGTTGTTTACAAGTCCTAACATCATCTAAGAAGTCTGGATTGTCTTCAATTGTGTCACAAAACCACTTACTCATGGTTATGCGTTTTTCCATGTCCGCCCCCGTAAGATTTTGCTTTATTTGAATCTGGTAAGTATACAAATGAAGAACTGATTCAAGAACACGCCTCAAAGACTTTCGAGAGATTTCTAGCTCTTGACTGCATCATCGTAGTGATTTCTTTGGGCTCCGCTCCACCGAGTCCCGTACAGCATCAATGTTCCTTTCGCTGTTATCACTAACTCTTTGACCAGAATAATTGTTCCTCAGACCTTTAGAACTAAGATTTTGAACAGTCTTATACTCTCTGAACATCTGAACCCAATAAAAAATTTTGCAATTTAATGGCGAAATAGGACTCCAGGCAAAATCTCTTTTCCTTGGTTGACCAAGACATATTGGGGAAGAACAGTGTTCCAATATTTCATGCACAAAGTCGAATTGTATACCCTAAAAAGAAAATGAAGAACAATAAAAAGTAACAGTTTTATTAAAAGATTTGTCGGTTGTTTTTTGGGAGGATAACCCGGTATTATGAGTACGTGGCCGCAGTGGATGGTGGGTGTTGTCTTACGGTTGTGTATTGAGGACAAGGCTGAAATATTTGCTGTAGTTTCAGATTTATTTCTTGGATGGGTGCTATATGGTTGTTGTATTTGTGCAGAAGATCTTGTAGCTCAACCTACTTGTAGAAGATGGAGCGAATTTTGAATTGTAAAAGGTTATGGGTTTCTTCTTTAGGCTTTGATTCTGTTGGTGTTTGGTAGGTGAGCATCCAGGGCAAGTAAAAGAATAAGAGAGCTTTGAAAGTTTGACCCGATCTCGGGGAGAGGTAGAAAGGTGGGGCTCCTCAAGCACTTAGACATCACCGTTGGACAGCAGAGAATGTAGCATTGCCTTTGTAGAGGTCGAGTGCTAAGTTTGCATTCTTGGAGTTGCCTGTTTCCTTCTGCTGCTTCAAACTTGCAAGAAATACCAGTCCAATACCCATCAGATGACTTCCGTAGAATGGGAGAACAGCAAAATAACAAAGTTTTAGCCGAAAGAAGCTATAAATGCATATCTTGGGTAAATGAGAATATTATAACAATAATCGATTTGCCAGAAAACTTTTTAGGTATCTAATCCTAGGGGCTAAAGAACTAACTTGTAAATAACAAACATCTCTTAAAATAATCAAACCGTCCAAATTTAACGAGCTTAACCTCAAAGTAAGATTCTATGTCATATAACCTCAATTCTCAGCGTTGCACGTAGACAACATAGTTTTCTTTTCTGAAAAATATATATCTATATAACGGAAATATACTAACAAAAAGGCTGTAAAATAATGACGTCAGGATGAGATATTAATACAACTCCAAGCTTGAAATAAACCAAAACGAAAGCAACAAGTATAGAGTCAAATGGCGTTTTAAAAATATTTGTTAACAGTCTAAATGAAGATTAATGAGGTAAAATACACCAAATACAATATATATATATAGGGTCTTTCAACAAGGACGCTTAAGCTTTGTCAGGCGATAGTGGCCAGCTGTTAAAGCAACATATGACAACCTCACTAAGGTAAACTGTTCAGTAGTAGTTGGCAAGTCACGCTGAAAGGTTATAGCGTTGAACAGTGTGTGCAAATCATCAAATGTTATTATCCAAATCAGTGCTCCGTTCGACAAACGTTCCACGCGTTACGTGATTTCTATCCTCGCCACAATCGTCCTGCCGAATCCACTGTTTGACGCTTGGTGGCCAAATTCGAGGCAAAGGGGTCGATCAACAATCAGCCAACACCCGTACGCTGCCGAAATGCAAGGTCTGCTGAAAACATCGCTGCCATAAATGAGAATGTACGGGAAAATCTGAGTCAGTCACTTTCTTGTCGTTCACAAGATCTTGGCCTTTCTTTGACTTCAGTTTGGTGAATTATGCGTAAGGACTTGGGTCTGCACTTGTACAAAATCCAACTGACCCAGGAAATTAAGGTAAACGACCATAGATAATGCCGTATATTCGCTGATTGGGCTCTAGAGCAGCTGGAAGTTGCCCCAAATTTCCCGACAAAAATCATCTTCAGCGAGGAGGCCCAGTTTTGGATGAATGGATTTGTGAACAAGCAAAATTTTGGATTTGTGACGAAAACAATCGACATAAGATACACCAGCACCAATTGCATACCAACAAAGTCACTGTTTTGTGCGGATTTTCGTCTATCGGTATCATCGGTCCGTATTTTTTTGAGAACGAAGATGGGATTGCAATAACCATCAACGACGAGGCCTACAGATCGATGATAAGCAACTTTTTAGGGCCTCAAATGGATTATATGGCTGATATGGATACTGACGATTTGTGGTTCCAACAGGAAGGCGCTACGTGCCGCACTGCGTACGCCATTATGGACATTTTTTACCAGAGATTTCAGGGCAGGGTCATCTTGCGTGGCAGTGACATCAACTGGCCACTGAGATCATGTGATTTAACGCAATTAGACTAATTTCTTTGGGGCTACCTTATATCGCAGGTCTATGCGAAGAATCCGAAAACAGTTGATGTCCTCAAAGTCAACATTTTGTACACCATCCAGCAAATTCAGCCAGATTTATGCGACAAAGTCATCAAAAATTGGGCCTCCCGTATACGTTCCACCAAGCGGCGGCGGACATTTGAATGACGTCATATTCCGCACTTAATGCCATAAAATGTACTTTCAAATTTAAAATAAATTGAGTGCATATATCACACATACTTGTTTTATTTACATTTAAAAATCGAGCTACCTTATTGAAAGACCCTTTATATATATATATATATATATATATATATATATATATATATATATATATATATATATATATATATATATATATATATATATATATATAATATATATATATATATATATATATATATAATAAAAATGAAGGCTGTGTGTGTCTGTCCACATATAGGATTTAAAAAAATCATATTCTAACTCTTACCCATCGCCCCCCTTTCTTTCCCCCTCTCTCTCCTCTCCTCCCCTCTCCCTTATCCCCATCTCTCCCCTATCCCGCTCTCTCCCTCCTCTTCTCTCAATCCACTTCCCCCCCCCCCTTCTCCCCACCATGTCTACCCTTCCCCCACTTTTCCTATTTCCTCCCCTTCACTCCCACAGCCATCTCCCTTCCCTATCTTTCCCTCCCCCTATCTGCCTCCCCAATTTCCTTCCCTTTCTCCCTATCCCCTCTCCCACCCCTATCGCTCCCTCTGCCTCTCTCCCTTTCCTCTCTCTCCTCTTCTCCTCTCTCTCCCCTTCCCTCATTACTCCCTCCCTCCTCTATCACAAACCACTTTCTCCCTCTCCCTCCTCCCTCTCCCTCTGCCCTCTGCCTCCATTATCGCTCCCTCCGCCTCTCTCCCTTCTCCTCTCTTTTCGCTTCCCCCATTACTCCCTCCCTTCTCTATCACTCCCCCCTCTCTCCCTCTCCCTCCCCCCTCTATCCTTTCTCCAGCCTTCTCCATCTCCTAGCCATCCCCCACATCTTTGCTTCATATCCCCCTCTTTTTTCATACCCTTTCTACTCCCTCTCACTTTCATCCTCCCCTTCCCCTTCTTCCCTCTATATCTCCCCCTTTCATCTCCCTTTACAAAAGGATATCCAACTTGTAAATAAAATTATCACCAAGGGTAGACTTATATTTTGGCAGAAAATAATAATTTTAAACAACGGTAATCTGTATTTATTTGCGAAAGGACTTCGTTTTATATAAAGCTTCAAATTATGATGCCAAAATACTAAAACAAAATGCAAGGTTGCATTAGTTCTACTAATTTTCCTATTTTTAACAAAAAAAATGGATTATAACAACGGGCCTTTGATTGATAAATATGGTCCTTTTATTCACTAATACTTTATCTTAAATTTTTAAATAATATTGGAAATTTTCGAGATAAAAAAAACATTTGATAAAGCTGAAATTGCCCGAAAGAGTAGGCAGCGTATTAAAATGGATTGAAGACTTGCTGAGATCCTTCATTTTGAAAATGTTGACGTTGTCGTATTTTATAATATGCAGGGATAGTATTCTTTCTGTATATTAGACCTGGCTCGGGCAACCTTTTCAGAGTGAGGGAGAGATAAGAGTTTTGGAAGCAGGCCACATGCATGAGTGACAAACGAAATCCCCAAAGTGACCATTGTAGAGAAATTGCAACATTAAGCCTCCTGGAGGGCCAGGCGGACATATACCTTAAAGTCCCCCCCCCCACCCTTGTAGAGAACGCCAGAGAAGCGAGTCCCATGAGGAGAATCGTGGGAACGGTAGCCGGGAAATAAAGGTAACTTCCTACCCTGTTTGATCTCCCCTTCGCATAGATAGTTGGAGCGACCATCTGTGATAAGGCAAC
This sequence comes from Ceratothoa steindachneri, assembly GCA_963969495.1. NCBI lineage: Eukaryota > Metazoa > Arthropoda > Malacostraca > Isopoda > Cymothoidae > Ceratothoa > Ceratothoa steindachneri. The sequence continues at coordinate 117,359,758 of OZ018323.1, read as the reverse complement.
CTCCTAAGGCCCTTAAACGACGCTCTAAAGATCCAATTACCTACGAGATCCGGGCCAGTCAAAAGGCACGCCAAGGGGTGTGGTGGCTGAGGGTCTCGCTAATGAACAAGCCGATTTGGGCACATCATTGCCAACCTCTGAACTTCTCGCACTCCCAGATGCGAACTCACCATTCACGCTCCTCTCTGCGGCCTCGCCCATTTCCCCTTAGATGGGGCGGTGTTCCGCCTATAAATAAGCCCCTGAAGGAAAGAAAAAAGATTATTATTCGGTGAGAACGAATAAGGATCAGTTCGTCAAGATCGATCCTTAAGCCAGTTAAGATTATTCGGTGAGAACGACTTAGGATCAGTTTGCGAAGGTCGATCCTTCAGCCAGTCAAAATTATTCGACGAGAGACGATAAAGGATCAGATTGAAAAGATCGATCCTCCCCCCCGCCATTGCCGAATTAACATAAATCGCCAAGTTTTGTATCGGTGCCATACCGAAGAATCCTTTACAGTTCTTAGAAGAATTCTGACTGGAGAAAAGAAAACCCGACCACACTCGAGTGACCCTCACAGCTCAAGCTCCGTAAGAGTGAGAGGAGAAGAACCAAGCCCCAACGAGGTTCCATTCGTTAATTACAATAAAAATCCCTCCGTATACACCAAAACTAGTTGGGCACCCGGCTTTAAAGAATAGAACACCTAGAGGATTTAGGATTATTCAGAAGAGGACTCTTGGAGTGATGAGCACCGTAACTCTCTCCGTCTTCTCAACTTATCCGTAGGCAAATTTGCAATAAGAAGTTGACATTGCCCTACCTCGCTTCCTCCATCCCATCTCGACGAAATTCTAGCATCGGCCACTCCAAATCTCCGAAGCGCGAGATAAGCCCTCCAACGACATCCGGCAATCCCTGATCCCGTCTGTCATGTAAGTTAGAAAGAACATTTATATTCATATTGCGATAGTTTGAGGTTAGTACGTTTCACGATTTAATGGAAGTAGAAACAATTGTGCTGAACCCATGTAATATTTGGTAGTAGAAGAGAGTACTTTAATTTAATGTTTAGCGCTAATCTAAAAGGGTCGCGATAAAAATACTAATTGGAAATTGGTGTGTTTACGTATAGTATATTTGTTTATTTTTGTCATTAAGCGATATTGTAATAGGCCCAGGTGCCCACCGGTTTGGTCTCGGTTAGCGTAAGAGGAGGATATAAATGTTTTTACTGTTTTGTGTCATAGTTAATTGTTGAATTTAAAATATATGTTTATTTTGGGATAATTTATTTGCGTTTCTTTATATCCTTTCGTGTTAAATCGGCTCTTCCTTAGAAGCAAAAAATAAATTTGCACTCTTAGATTAAAGCATACTTCAACAAAGAAGTATATCAAGACCACAAGGTATCCTTCGACACTGGTGTCCATCTGAAGAGCTGGATGGTTTTGTATACATTTTGAGGAATTAACCCACCCCAGTCCCAATCTAGTTGTAATTTCTTTTCTACTCCTATTCATTTCCTTAGAATTTTCCTTTAAAGTGGCTTGATAGAAGGGGTTGGGTACATACCTTCGTCTGAAGTTTATCTTTGTACTTATCCCAATCGCCTCGGTGGTAAGCTTTCCATTTCCTCTAAAGTATATGTGGAGGCATTTTTTATATTTAAGGTAATTTTACTAGTTTCATATAGTATTTGAAGGACAGCTTAAAGTTAGCTAGGCAGATATCCGGTATTGCATATTCTCCTAAAATGTATTTCGGAAATTTGGGTGCCAGTACTTGTAGTATTCCTTTGTTATTGAATGTATTGTTTTCCAACTCTGTGTATCTATACAGTTCTCGAAACAGTGCATTAAGGCGGAGAAAAAGGCCCAAAGCATGCTAGGCTACATAAAGCGCCAGTTTGGATATCGGAACAAGGAGATTGTATTGTGTTTGTACAGCTCACTTGTCCAACCGCACTTGGAGTATGCCGTACAATTTTGGAGTCCTTCATTTGGAAAGGACATCACGAGATTGGAACGCGTGCAAGCCAGGGCAACCACCTGATTCCCTCTATCAGACATAAAAGTTATGAAGATAGATCAAGGGAATTAGATCTGTTCTCGTTGGAAACCCGTAGACTGCGTGGTCAGCTCATCGAAGTTTTCAAAATACTTCGAGGGTTCGACAATGTTGACTACGGGGATATTTTCACACTTGCTGAAAGCAGAACAATAAATCACGGCTTTAAATTTGAATTGAAGCGTTACAACCGCGATCTGTGTGGAAACATTTTCACGTACAGTATCTGCGGTAGTTGAAACGCACTTCCATTGGAAGTTGTCAACAGTGAATCTGTTTCCAGTTGAAGTCAAGACTAGACGAGGTCTTAAAAAATGGCCGTAAAAGAACGTAAAGCATTTGAGCAGGGATGTGCCCGTTTGAAAGCTAGTCCAAAGGTACCCTCATTGAATAGACCGTAGGGTCTTCTAGGGTACCTTCTTTCCTTGTTACTCATTATCGAAATTAAAAGTCACATTCTATAGACCATCTAACAACCGGCGCATGATTCCGTTATAACTTACGCAAGCAGTCATCAACCAAAGAGCAAGCGAGTAAAGTGGAAAAAAAAGCCTTTTTCAGTTGCTAAAATGGTAGAGCATTTTGATCGCTCTGAAAGCGGTACTTGGTGGTAGGCTTTGCAGAAGTCGATCTCGGAGATGAATTTCGCGTTTTCGCAAGCATGAAGACTTTGCTCGATTAGGGGTATCGGTTCCGCGTCAAACTGTGTAACAGCCTTTCATTTTCGAAAATCAAAGCACATCCTAAACGACTTATCAGACTTTCTAACCATCGCAATGGGGGAGCAAAAATCTGACAAAGAAGGTTTTATTATTCCTCATATTAATAAGTACTCGATCTCTGTATTAAAAGTCGGCCGTAAATGTACGGGTATGGGATAAAGATTGTTTTTTATTACATCTTGAGTAGTGAGGACAATTTCATGTGTAAATTGGGTTAAGCAACCCGGGAATTCCAAAATAACGTGGGTATAGTCTTCCAATTAGGCAAGCAATTGAGCCCTCTCATTAGGGGCGAGATTGGGGGGGTACGTCCGAGTCAGAGTTAGGCTCTCCTTGGGGGAAAGGAAGGGATTGCAGGCGATACTCATCGTCTGATTCTACGGACACCATTTGGACCAGACACTAGGGTTCAACGGGATAGGCGGCTCTGAGGATGGGTTCTTCGTCCAGTATGAATAAGTTATTTAGGCAAGCTCGGCGGGGTATTTTTTAGGAGGTTGAAGTGGTAAACCTTATTACCGAAGGGGGTTTCATTTAAAAGATCCACCGGGCCGCGGGGTTCTAAAACGGGGAAAGATCCTTTCCAGTGGGAGAGGAGCTTACTTGCTTTGGAGGGAAGCAAGAGCAATACTTCGTCACCTGGTTTGAACGAACGAGGCTTAGATTTTAGTTCGAAGTAGGTGCGGTATTATTGCAAATTTACATCGGCGCTCCGGAGAGCGATGTCCGCACATTTTTCTAACCACGTACGCAGGATTTAATTTCCTCATCCATTCTAGGATTGGATCACAATTCTTTCAAAATACTCATCGGTCCTTGGACGTTACGTTCAGAAAAAACTCAAATGGAGCGAATCTCAAAGTCCTATGGGGGAATTCGCGACAAGCAAATAACGCTAAGGGAAGGTAGCAGTGCCACTCTTGGGGTTGGTCGTAGCACAGCTTCTTGAGTACCATTTTGAGGGTGCGGTTTAACTTTTCGCACATCCCGTTAGCGGAAGGGTGCCAGGGCGTCGTGAAGAGGGACTTGATGAGAAGGAGTTTACCGACATACTCCATTAGTTCAGAGGTAAATTGACTTCCTCTGTCGGATAAGATCTCCTACGGGATACCTAATCGGGAAAAGATTGAGATTAAAGCCTCTGCACAAGAAATGCTATCAATCGTCTTCATGGGGGTAGTCTCTAAAAAACAGGTGGGGCAATTAACGAGGGTTAAAATATAGGAGTGTCCCTCGCTTGACGGGGGACTAGATCGATTGATACCCGAACAAAGGGCTCGGCTACTCTCGTTTTTTTTAAAGGGGGGCGAGAGCTACACACCCTTTTGGAAGTGACCTTCTGGCAAAGGTCACAGGACTTGCAGAAGTCGATAATTTCTTTTGCCGCACCTGGCCAAAAGAAATACTTGAATAACCACTGGGCCGTTTTGTTATGGCCGAAATGTCCGGCCATTAAGCCATCGCGAGCCATCTTACAACGGGCTCGATATACGTTCTCGGCACGCACAACGTGTTGGTCGGGGGACTCTACGTTCAAAAGAAGAACGCTATAATAACGAATCCTTCACGGTGTAGTCGATCTTCCGTTTGTCTCGCACCATTTCAGTTTCCTTTTTCCTTGCTTTTTCACACAAGGGTTGTAATGTGGGGCAATTCTTCTGCGCCTCAGAAAATTGAACGATGGTGGTGAGGTCGACGTATGGGGGCGATAGGGGTGCCACAAGCGATGCTTTTTGCTCGGTCTGGGCCCTAGTAATGACTGGCTGAGAAATTGGATTTGAGGAGAGCTGCGCGCTCTGTCCGATATTGACGGAGCAGAATTTTATCGGGGCCGCGACTACGTCGGCCCATCCCGTGGAGCACTGGCACTTAATATGGCACCGTACCACTGGAAACCTGGTGGCAAGACCTAAAAAGTCATGTACTAACGCGTCTTTGTTATGGTAGGGGCTTACGTGGTGTAGTAGTTTAACGGATACTACTATACAGGTGAAATCTGTAACTCTAACCAAGGTTGACACTCGGCAACCATTTACTGCGTCATTTTCAAACGAGAGCCCGCCGGGGAAACTCTTGTTGAAAAGGAAATTTACCTGTTGACCCGATAAGAGGGAGCAAGGGGGGGCTGGTGATGCGACTGGTGACTTAGGCAAGGGAGCAGCAGAGTTTGGTGGACCTATTGACTCGACGAGGTCCTCAGTTGAGAATTTAGGGCGCAATTGTAACTTAAGTGCTTAGGGCTGCCATACGTAAAGCAGACATTTGGTCTATGGGGGTAGTTGCAAGGTGTAGGTGCGTGTGCTAGAGGCTTCACGTCCTTTTGTTTTCACGGCCGGTGAGGCCTGTACTTGCGCACGCATTCACTTTTACAAAGCTTTTTTTGACCCTTGGGTTGGCTTCTTTTAAACCGAAACTTGTGTTTGGGTGAGGGGAGGTGGTTCTTCTTGACCTCCTTTGGGTAGATATCGTGACTAGAAGCGTGAAGGTTGGCTTCTTTGACACACTCTTTGAAAGTAGACGCTCTTCTGTCCGCTATGAAGGCCCATTGTTCGCAGGGGTGGGTCTACATCAGTTGATCCTTTAGAATGAAGTCTATTAGCGACTCATAATCATTTGATACTTGGGCGGAATCCAGCCAAAATTGGAAGTTACGCTGAAGCGTAAATTAAAATTGTTTGTAAGTTTGGCCTGGCTGTATTCGTGCAGAGCAGAATTTAACCCAATAAAATTCTGGATTCATGTTAATAGCAGAAAGAAGTTCTGCGTTTAGGGTCGACTAATCAAGTGTGGCCGCTGAATGATGTGAAATGAATATGTACCGAAGACCATAGTTCAGTAGTGGAAGTAGCCGGGCGAAACCATCTGATTCCAAGTCCAAATCATTGACTCCGAAGATCTTCTCGAAGTGCGCTAAATAGGACTAAAAATCTTCTCCATCCCTGTATGCGGTGAGTTAAGTAAGAGAACTTGAGCCTGTTCATTTCGAGAGTTTGTCTCGACTTGGTCATGGTTTATCTCTCTCTCTCTCTCGTGCTGCCTACTACTTTCTTTCTTTTCTGCTTCTCTTTGCGCTTTCCCCCCTCTTTTTTCTGCTTATATCTGTGCTTTTCTTTTGCACGTTCGTTACGTTCCTCTTCCTAAACGTAAGCGATTAAATCTTTCCCAAATAAGCCTAGGATCTGCCCTTCAGTGGTCGGGGGGTGACTTCTCAAAACTCGGATTGAGGGAGCTATTAGGCCTCTTGTCGTCAAGAGGTCATCATAAGAACTTCGGAGGACGTCTTTTCCAATCCTTGATCCGTAGGCGGTTGAGAAAGTCTCAAGTTGCCTCAATAGACTCTTCTCCCTGACGCGAAGTTAGGAGGGTAATGTCCAGCTCTTCCTTGGCCTGAGACCGTCTCTAAGCACTTCTCGGGCAAGAGCGTCGTTCAAAAGAACCTTCATTCGAGGAAGCGTGGTCTAACAGAATCTGCAGGTAATCCTTGAGAGGGCGCATATATACCCGGATTTCTCCAAAACAGGGAGAAAGAGGGTGACCTTCTCGTACCTTTATTATTGGCCGGGGCAACAGAGCAGGGTCTTACGGGAAGATGTGAGAGGCCGGTATCAGTGGTTCTGAAGGAACGACCAGTGGCTGGAGCTATAAAAGTTGTCTGGAGGCGAACCTACAAATAGACGAATACTCTCCTGACTCGGGAGAAGGGAAAATTAAGACGGCGGGGAGATAGCCTTCAATTACAGTGTCATGCTTCCGTGTGAATTTCTCAGTGACCGGGCCGTCAGTCCAAAAAGGGTGAAGTCGGAGGAGGGGGGGGAGTGACGGCTTGCTTTCTCTCCCGAAGTAATATCTTAGGCAGGGGGATTATTACTATTTTAGTGGGTTCGTCTACACCTAAGGATATTTAAAAGGTTGATTCACAAAGCCACGCCGATGGAAATAGAGGCAGCGCTTGAATGGAAGGTTTATTAAGTAAAGAATATAAGTTTTTCATCTACGTTGATAAATTCAGTCACTGTTGCAAACATAACAATAGTATTTGATTCAATATTCTTTTCTAAACACTAATTTTGGCTAATTCCGTCTTAATCTTTGACACGAATTTGCATATTAAGGCATTTTGCTATTACAGATTTTGATTAAGCTTATTAAAAGAAACTAAAATATCAACTAGATATGCTAATTGTAAAAAGAATTGATCATATTTTAATTAGATTTAAAAATCCTCGCAACAGTTACAGTTGGCAATTGGGGAAAATGCAATAGTTCAATTCCGCAACTTATAAACAAGTTTTGTACCATTTCATCGATAAAGCCAACGTACATTAGAGTGGAAAAGAAGTTCATATTGTTCCGCATAGAAACCTTCTCACAGCAATTTAAAAACTGGGCTGTTAAGAGCACTCTTTTTGACATAAAGGATAATTTGTATTACCTGTAATAAGATATTGGGCAAAACCAACCGCCTACCAGACAATGCCTGTTTTTCAGAGTGGAGAGGTAAATTTGGGGTGAACTTACAATACCTTGTTTCGAGTGGATTACGGAGCCGTATACCAGTGAAGAGAATCCGGAAGCCCAACAAGAGAAGGAACGTTACAGATTGGGCGATGTTCGAGGGGATGTGCTCCTTTCCTGGGACAACATCCTGACCTACTGCAGGAAAACGCATCAGAGTAAGGAATGTATGAAATATCCCTAACACGACTGGTGGTCGTGTTAGTACAAACACTTGAGACTTCAAACGTTAGTCTGTGATCACCGGTTTTGCAATATTCCACCGCAAACGACAATATCAAGAAGGCGGCGAAGTAATGATATACGCTCGAAGTTGAGTTAATCCAAATAGGTGTAACTCTGGCTGCAACCAAGAGATTTTAGAGGTAGATATGAACCTAGATATTACCTAATTTGGGCTGGTAGTCGTGTCTAGGCCGCAAAATTTGTCTGAATATTCAGATTCTAACTTGTATGGTATTCTGGTACAAATGGTAAATATTCCCTCGTAGTTGATCATAGGTGACTTTAACTGTCGAGAGATTTACTGTGGAAATAGATCGTGAAATGAAGAAGAAAGGCTACTCATCGACTTCGCTGAACATTACTATTTGACACACTGGTTCGAAGAGCCGACGAAACGTGAGAACAGGCTGACTTGGTGTTAACACCACAGGTTTGGAGCGGTATATATGGGTTCGAACCTGTGTTTGGCGATGGAGCCATGGCAATATGTTCTAGTTCAAGAGCCGCTTTAATGCACAGCAGGTCCAGGTCTTTCCAGAATAAAAGTAACCAAAAAGCCCTCCCAACCAAAGTAGATCAATCGTGACATCGACTCAGAAATTTTCAGTAGAAGTCTGGCCTACAGCAAGTGAAGACCCAGAATTAGAGGCAAATATATTATTCAGTAAAAAATGAATTGTAGGAAAGGTAAAAAAATGCCCTGGCGATCTAAAGACGGTATGAACTTTGATTCGCCCCACTCTACAAAGAGAATACGAAAGAATTCTTCCTGCAGGTAAACAGCTACACACCGCTTCGCCATTGCATAGGTCGCCCGAAAGACGTGGTTGGCGTTTTGCGGAAATCGGACCAGGGATCGCCAACGGTTTAATGACTACGTTCCCTCCGTGTTTAAGACGGAAGCAAACATTCCTCCTTCGAGGCCGGTCTTTCAACTGTAAGACAGGGATATCTATAGGAAAAATTTGTGAATAAAAATGAAGTAGCGGCTAGGCTAGGGAATCTAAACCCATAATAGTTTCCGGGTCCAAATGGCTTCACTCATAGACTTCTTTGTGGGGTCAGCAATGAGGGTGCGGAACAGCATATTGCAATCTTAAATAATTCACTTAAAACAGGACATGTACCTGAAGACTAGACTATGCCTGAAGCAACACCTATTTTATAAAGGTAGAGCGTCACGCACGAGTAATTACGTGGTAATTATTCTGATCTCCATAATGGGCATACTGCTAGAAAGTATAATCCATGGTTGCATAGTTGAGTTCCTAGAATCTCAGAATCTGATCTTATACTGCCAGCATGGCTTTTACTGAAACAGATCATATCTCACAAATCTACTTGAATTCTTCCATAGTATATTTAGTGAGTACCATCCATTTAGGGTTGTGGACAGCTTATACCTAGAATTTCAAAAGACTTTCGATAAAATAACCCGCTGCAATGACCCATGTCAGCGCTGTCAGTATTACTAGGAAGGTATCCACCTAGATTGAGAACTGGTTTACGCACCGGATGCAGAGGGTAAAAGTCAAGGGTGCAACCACGGGATGTACCCCAATGATCAGCGGAGTGCCACGTGGCACCGTCTTTGGGCCACTGCTGTTCATCGTGTAAATCAATGAAAGAGACAAAGGATTGCTATCCAAAATAGCAAAGTTTGCGGACGATAGCAAATTAGACGGCGGGTTTGCTCGAATAAAGGTATAGAATGCTTGAGAGACAGACTTCGCAGCTATAGTAAATGATCCGATATGTGGCATATGACATTCAAAGTTGAGAAGTTCAAGGCTAGGCAAATTGGTCATGCTCACCCTCAAAAATTCCATTATTTGTTAGGTAGGCCTTTGTTGGCGCCCAAACTGGAGAAAGATTTAGGCGTCCAAATTACTGGCTACCGCAATTTCTCTAGGCCATGCGCAGCGGTATAAAAAAATTGTTTTATTAAATAGAGAGGCAATTTCTTTTCCGTAACAAAGAGATTGTACTCCCCCAGTAAAATTTTCTTAGATAATGAATAATTTTTTTTAAAATGTGACATTACTGAAACTATAAGTTCCGAGAGAGCCATTACGAAAAAGAGACAAAGATACAGAGAGTCATTAAGAAAGAGACAGAAGAAAACCAAGAGGGACAATGAGGTAGATAGCCAGAGACCGAAGGAAAAAGAGAGAAGGGAGAAAGTTAGTGATAGAGAAAAACAGAGTCAGTCAAAAGAGAGAGAGAGACAGAGACATAAGTAGGACCAGTAAGAGAAAGTGACAGAGGGAAACAGACAGACGGAGAAAGAGCGTAAATTGAGAGAGATACTGACCCTCTTTTACCTGCTAATAGCTTCACTCTTTCCATACTTGCCTTTCCCTCCTGCATTTTCCCGTTGTAAGAGATAGCCAACTAGGCATTAGGAAGTTACTACTATACCAGCCGCTACGGCAAAAAAAGAATCGGATATCCCCGTTGATCCATTGAAATATCTTACAATTTACCCGCTACGCGCTGCATAGACAGAGCTCAGTGATTTGTAAAGGAGATATATTTTGCAAGTGGGTAAGCTTAGATTTTTTTATCGCAGAACATTGAACAAAAGAAAAAAATATATTGCGTCCACTGAAATTTTTCAGATTCCTATTGATTTCAGTGGAAGGGTGAGACACCCTAAAGGAGGCCCTATTCTAATTTCGCCAAATTTGACAGATATTTCCAAAACTAAAAGCAACATAAATCCACTAACAAATCGCTCAGATCCACTGTAATTTAGAGCCTCATGAAGCCCAGAAAAACTCCAATAGGGTTGTGAAAGATTGTCGGTCTTTAGAACTACAATACCAAAATTTAGCGGGGACGCATAATAGCAGTGTGCATAGATATATATGGTAGTCGAGGAGTGTTTTTAAATAGGACTGTATAGAGGAAAAAATATGCGAAGTAACAAAGTTACATACTCAAAATTATTGATGTTCGCAACGGCTACTTAGTTAACTGCAGCAATGAAAACGACGTTGCAAATGAATTTCAATTGGAGAGCATCGCAGCGAGAAGAATGTTTGACAGATTTCTTAGGCATGTAATCTGGACGACAGCTGACAACAGAATGTTCGTTTGTCTGTTTTTTCTGTTTTGCTTTTTAATGTGCATAAACCTATAGTGTCATAGGCATAATGCTAGCAAATGAATAAACTAACGTTCATGAGATTGAAATTGAGTTAGTTGCTATGCAAACAATTATGGTTTGCTCAAAAGAAACATAAGCATTCAAATCATTATGGACACTTCAATTTTTCAACTAACTTGATTATATGTTGATAAAATTTGTTTTATTAATCCAAAGTTGCATAATATTTATCCAGTTGTAGGTAATATGTTTATTACCTGTGATCATTTGCAACCTGAACTGTACATATATATGTAAGATTTTTGTTTTTCTTCAATTCACGAATAAAGTCAGGTTGTTAAGTTGGCTTGTACTCTGTTTTGCTTTATCGGGCAGAAGTCGGTCTCTCTTTTTCGAAGATCGATCTCTGAATTTTTGTTTTCTTTTATCTGCGTAGATTTTTATTTTCATTTTACTATACATCATCGTTTCTCAGTTGCATCTATTTTGTTTCTCTTTATTTTAACTGTTATATCTGTCCATGCGGGCCTAATAATTTTGAGCCGCCTCAGAACAGTAGCCTGAAACGCATTACTAATTATATCCTCTGCCTTTTACGTTCCTCTCCAGATCACCCAATATCTGGAGCGTTGAATACAAATTTTACTAAATGATGAAAAAAGATGACAGCGCAGCGGATTCATAAATTTTATGATCTATTTTACCTTTAATTTCTTGTTGATATATGCCTCAATGGCATTATACTGAAGAAAAAGATGGAGTTTTTAAGGAATTTAGCATTTTCTGGAATTTGAGTAGTACTAAACTTCCAACTTTAGGAATCTTTTGTATGTCAAGGAAATGAATTCCTCATTTGTGCATCCTGTTGAGTTTATCGTCATATTATTTTATTTAGCGATTTTTGTTTTTGCATGATTTATGCATACTTTCTTGCAGTCATTACATAATCCTAAACTGGTCTGTAAATAATAAAAGTAAACGAGTTTACCTTTTAGGAGTGGATACCTAGATACTCGAGAAAACACCAGGAGAAAAAAGTGTGTCGGTTGAGAAAATACTTTTTAAGAACGAAAACAAGTGTACCTAACAAGATTAAAGTAAGAATTTCTTAATGAAAGAAGATATTAAATCATACAGAATAACTGATTTTCTTATGATAGAGTATATTATCTATATTATATTCTGAATTTAAAAAGAGTCATATCTCACACGACATGTGTTATGGAAAAAATGTTCCTTAATAGATAACCACTCTATGCACACTTGAAATTTACCAAAACGGATTGCAGGTTTATAAATAAGGGCTTTTATGAGATTAACATTTGATGGAATGATTACAGAACAAGTTCTGGAGTTGAATTCTAACTAACAACTCAATGTCATAAGCGAAGATTTATAGGCAAAAAACATTACAGAACAATAACATAAGCAAAACAAAAGGTATTATAAAAGAATCAATGGACAAGAGAATCGTAGTCGCAATTGTTGGAAAATTTACAAAATAGTATGAATTGCGAGCTAATAATCACTAGGTTCAAGCTGAAGTTTAATTTTGAGAGATTAAATTGAGGGATGAGATGGAATCGATTATTGCAGGTGGCACAACCGTCGTTTGAGGTATCAGTGAATTATGTTTTATTCCAATCGTTGCTCAGCTCATTTGTTGAAATAAGTCATTAGACTAAGTGTTAAAAAGGTTTTACTGTTTAATAATGAAAAATATATTAGACAAATGGTATTTATAAGCTTTCTTTAAAAAAGAGTTTAAAAAGAATTTTCAGCGCATTTGATCTAAAATTTGGCACCATCTTTAAATCAAGACTTAGATAACAAACTAAAAGAAATATCCAAACGTTCCAGATCTTTCCTTTATTAAATGCTTTACCAGCGATCAATTAAAGTGAAGGGATAAAGTAAATATTTTTAATCTCAATACGACAGCGAGAATCGAGATTCTATGTATATAGTTAATTTAGAATTAGATATCCCAATAAAATAGACATTATTTATCATTTTGTTTTTAAATAACTTCTATGTTCCAGTACGCTTTGTGGAAAATCATCTGGATGAATTCAAATCAATGGGAGCTTGCATACTTTGACGATCAAACAAATGCAACCAGCCGTGAATGCGTTATTAATACCTACGGAATTTTATACTCATATTTCACTTACATATTTGCATCACTCTCAAATTATTGTTTAATCTACAGTATTGTTCTAGGAGAAAATCCGTATAGCCAAATAAATTTAGTTTAAATTATTCATTTGCGTCCATTATATCAAACTAAAGGTGTTGCTTACTCTGAATCCTTAGGAAGTTATTTAATTTTGACCAAATTTGCGCCTTTTTTCTACGCCATAAATATGGATTTTGAAATCTACCTTATTCGATTCTTTTTAGATTTTTCTTATTAATTGTATTTAATTTATCTTCTATCTTGATTGAGATATGTATGTATATACATTTTATTTCTTTTTCGTACATTATATCAAACTACAGGTGTTGCTTACTCTAAATCCTTAGGGAGTTATTTAATTTTGACCAAATTTGCGCCTTTTTTCTAAGCCATAAATATGGATTTTAAAATCTACCTTATTCGATTCTTTTTAGATTTTTCTAATTAATTGTATTTAATTTATCTTCTATCATGATTGAAATATGTATGTATATACATTTTATTTCTTTTTCGTACATTATATCAAACTACATCTGTTGCCTACCCTGAATCCCTAGGGGCTTACTTAATTTTGAACAAATTTGCGTTTTTTTTCTAAGCCATATATATGGATTTTAACGTCTACCTCCTTTGATTCTTTTTAGATTTTTCTCATTAATCTTATTTTGCTTTATCTTCTATCTTGTTAAAATATGTATTTATGTACTTTTTATTTGGCTTCTTTTGTTCTCCTGTCAAACAAATATTATCATTCCTCCTTTTTCTTATTTTCATAAAAGAACCATAGAAGGCAGTCGTTAATTTCCATATTTATGTACAAGCGCAAATTTAAATTACAACACATACTTCCAATTTATTACTTTTTTAATTCGGGGGTAGGAAGAATATTCCCGATCCAGCTTCTGTTGCACCTGATAGAGACCGACAAATTATGACGATGCTGCTGAATGAATTGCTGTGTCATAACTGAGCATCATACAAAAGTAGTATCATTACCCATAAGGGATAAAGAGGATAAGCCGTTATATCCCACGTACTCGTACAATAACCCAATGAGTGTTTTAAATAACTTTGAATTTGTGCCAAGTGTTTGCCGGAGAAGCCCTAGAAGAGGTGTACTATTCTATTTTTGTCTAATCATCTATCCATTGTATCTACCACAGAGTTGGGTGGAAGATATGAAATGATTTAATTGATTAAAAACATTTTAACTTTTGAGTCTATCCTAATTTATTTTTATTTTACTAACTAAATCATATACGCGAAATTAGTTCAGAGAAAATTAAATTTCCTATTAACAAAGCAGAAATTGGATATTGCCGTTAAATCAGAATTTAGAGGTGATTAATTATTGACTGGATCAAGAAAATTGGAAGAGAAAATACAAATTAACAACGACAATCAAATGGAAATCTTAATTTATAGAAATATTAAGGTTAAATTTTCCATAATGTTAAGAGGCACGTTGCTGGCTCATCTCTGGAAGCATCAAGGTTATAAGGGACTTAACAAAGTTAAACAGGAAAACCTTTTTAATATATTAAACTAAAGTAAAAACCAAATAGGCACGTCCGGTAGAAAGCCTCTGAAAAAGCACGATAATCAACATTTAACATCCTTTGATCAACTTCAACAAAAATATAATAATAAAAGGTGGTTTTGATTATTAGATCATGAAAAAAACTGAAAAAATAATTTTCTAGTTGAGAAACACATGGGATTCTACATTTCATTGGAGAATAGGTTACGAAAAAGAAGAAAAAATATACATATATATATATATATATATATATTTATATATATATTTGTGATGTTGGCTTCCATATAGTGACGTCTTCAGCCCTTCGCAGTTGTCGTCGATTACTCTTCTAGAGAATGATGGATCTATTTTTATTTAACTTTTCTCGGGTGAGAGTAACATTACGTTGTATGATGGCTTTGAGGAATTTTTCGTCCTCCTTATATACCTTGTTCATGAAGTCTTGGTAATAAAGGTCTATTTTACTTTAAAGAGTCTTCACTCAATCTTCAAACTGGAACACGGTTGATACAGAATTAAAAAGAGTAACTAAGCTACTCGTCCACGAGTGTTACCCACAAACGTCAATCGACAATGTTATAAATAAGAATTTGGACTCATACCACAAATCAAGGCATAAAAATGAAAAAAAAGTACAATATACCTTCATTACAATCATTTATGAACAAAAGATATAAGGAGTATGATAGAGTTCTCAAAGCCATCAATCCCCATAATGTACCCCAACCAATCATATAAGCCGAATTAAATTAGTAATTTATTACACACGAAACAAAGCTCACACCCTTGTAATGAAGAATAACTGCCTTTCAACGACGTGCCACTGGCTGGATGTAATCTCTTGTACGAATATAAATGGAAGGTCGGAGCCTGAGACCATCGAACTTACTCGTACTATTGGATTATTTCTACAATTCTGTCCTAGCGATTAACAGCACATCTTCACGATGGAGCCATCAAACTCTACACTGCAAATCATCAGACGACCCTAACCCAACAAATTTTAAATATAAATACAAACATCATTCTTCGGTAGAAGAGTCGACGACGACTGCGCATCATGGAAGCCACCAATATATATATATATATATACAAGAGAAAGAAAAATTTGTCTCCTGGCTTATTTGTGTCTTCTAAATAAGGATTGCCTGGTCTAACTTGCTGGTGTAAATGTTAGAATTCATTCTGCCATCACAAGTGAACAATAATCCTGGGACTGAAGATGACATGCAGGCCCAAACCATTCAATTAAACTGCCACCTCTAAATTTGACTTTTGGGACAACATATCTAGGATCATAATGCTCCTCAACACTTTGATGAACATAAACAGCTTCAGTGATTTCAAAGACTGAGGAGAAATACAAATTTTACTGGTCGTATTACGATCTATTAAAATTTGTGGTATCCAATAAAGATGTGTAAAATCGTAATAAATCGGTGGAAACCTATGTAGAGAACCTACGAGTACATGAGAGACGCTTTCATCAGACCAAACAACTTTACCCCAATCGTCTTCAGTCCAATCTTTATGCTCTTTTTCCCAAGACAGTCGTTTTATCTTGTTTACCTGAGACAGCCACCGTTTCTTTCTAGCCATACATGCTTTGAGCCAAGCTTCTAATAACCTGCCTCTCTCTGCATGTCTCGATATCTCTTTGCTTGTTCCTGACCGAAACTCAGCAGTTACATCAGAATAGGTTCATTCTTATCGGCCAGAGAGGTTTTTTAGACATGCTCGAATTACAGTATTTAGGAAGCGTTCTGCAGATCTACAGTAATTCTTTACTCTTGAAAAAAAACTTGACTTAATCTAATAATATCAGAGGCCTATTCAATGCACTTGAACTGACCGCTGAACCATAGATGCATCCATTTACATCATAAACTCGGATCTCTTGCATATTGGGAACACCATGCCTTCAGTTCAAGTTGCTCACTCAGTCATTTAAAGAGAGACATATGAAAACCTTGTTTTTATTCTAGACCGCATAAGTTACAAGGAGTATAAGTTGCTAATATGTGAATTGTTGAATGTAGTAGCCATAATGAATCGGCTACAAACTGGATACACAAGGTTTATGTGCTTCCTTTGCAAGTTGGACAGTAGGGCCAGATCATAACATTTTCTATACTCAGAATGGTTACCTCAGGTAGCTATGACGCCTGGATGCCATAAAGTATTTCATGAGCCACTAGTTAAGAAGGAGAAAATCATTTTCTTACCACTGTATATAAAACCAGGCGTAAAGATACAATTTACCAGAGCACTGTAATATAACAAGCCATGTTTCCATTACCTCAAAGCGATCTTGCTTAAAATAAGTGATACCAAGATTAAAGAAGGCATATTCGTAGGCCCACAGATTTGTCAACTTATAGCTGATGAGGACTTCGAGGCGACAATGGATGAAACTCAGCTAGCGGCCTGGCATGCATCCAAAGACATATGAAAAGGACTTCTTGGAAAGCACTAAGTGGCTCAGCGAGATTGTATAGTGCAGATCCTAATCAAGTGCTACCAAGATCATGCATGCAATATGTCACTAAAGATACAATTTGTTTATTTTCATTTGTCCTTCTTCCCAGATAATGCAAGAGGTGTGAATGATGAACATGGCGAGAGGTTCCATCAAATTATAGCGTCAATTGGAAACAGGTATAAAGGAAAGTGGAGCCTTTTATAGTGGCTGACTTCTGTGGGAACCGGAAGAGTGACACACCGGAGACGTCTTACAAACGCAGAAGTAAATACTTAAATGTTGGTTAATGCATCATATAATGGTAACATATATGCTGATTAATTCTGTATTTGAGGAGTAGTTACAATGGACACATTGAATCTGACTTTAGGAGCGAAATACATTTATGGAATCGTAGAAATCAGTATCAATTGCATAATTATTAAATCGGAAATCTACAAGAAAGTGTTACCTCATGGGAACTTTTTGTTATCTAATTCTATTTTAGCACAGTCGGCTTCATAATAAAATGCACATGAGATCTATGTTTTTTTCAGGAAACTGAAATTTGTTTTACACCTTTTTTGATAGAATATACGCAAAAATGTTTACTTGTATGATGTCAAGTATAAAATAAATGAGGTTCAATTGAATTCTTCCATTTTCATATCTGCCCCCTAATTTTGGCCAATGTTGGATATATATATATATATATATATATATATATATATATATATATGACAAAATCTTTACAGTTTCTGCGAGCAACTCTTCAAAAATCAATTCTATAAAAACACTTCTTCACCGTGCTTATCACGTATCTTCAACTTATTCCTCTCTCCATAAAGAATTTGACTTTCTCCGTAAATTCTTCAAAAACAACTCTTATCCCAGTAATTCATACGCCAAAACACTAAAGAAATTCTTAAAGTAACAATATGAGCTAAGGTTATCTATTTGCACCGTCCCCAAAGACTCACTTTATGTATATTTACCATACTAAGGCTCTCTTAACCGTTCCTTTCGCAAAGAATTATTAAAGCTTCTCCAACCTCTTTTAGCCATATTTAATTTAAATCTATTTTCACCACTAATTTATCGATTGGTTCCATATTCAATGTAACGAGCCACTGCCTCAAAACTTGCGTAGTTGCCTAATATATAGGTTCATTTGTTCTCACTCTGATCGAGGCTCGTATATAGGCAGCACTGTTCGTTCTTTGGTAGCCAGGGTGTGTTCGCAATAGAGAGTAGTAATAGGACTGGCAAACTTTTGAACCATAAAGAAACATCAGCCATAAGATCTCACATTATACTTTTAGAAGCTGATGTTCCTGAAAACTTAAAAATCCTTGAAAAATGTAACAATGAGATTTATTTCCTCCGTATTTTAGATTCCATGTATATTAAAATACTAAAACTTTCCCTTAAAAACGACACAAGTGTGGTGAGGATTTTTTTATTTAACTACTCCTCCAACCACGCGCTTTCTTCCTGCCACCCTTCCTAATCCGGTTAGTTACGTTCTCTGCCCTTTTTTGTTCTTCCCAAGTCCCAGCCCGTATTTATATAATTATTTATCTATCTAATTTGAATTTTCCTTTATGCCATTATGAAATGAGTTAGAACTTACAATTTGTTTTTCTGATAATTATCTCTCTTTATCAGACCTGATGATAGGCATGGAGCCTAAAACGTTGTCATTAAAGAATCAGTATACTGAATAATAACTTCTTTCTGGTTCTTGAATTCATTCTTAAAATTAAATTGCCCTTTCGTTATAAGCAACTACTTATATATATATATATATATATATATATATATATATATATATATATATATATATATATATATATATAAATATCGTGCGGGTAAGCAATGAATGTTACCGCCCTCTTCATATAGCACCCTGGGTGACTCCCTAATCACCACCAGGAAAGATCAAGTTTCACTCACCTGTTTCTATAGGACCTAAGAAGATCCATTCGAAACAGTTACCTTATACTTAATTTGCTCACTCTTTTTAACAGAAAACGGGGAATTATCAATAATTTCTTTGGAATCTATGCTAAACACTATTTTTTGACAAATTTGAAAAATTATCCTAGATGGTGCGGTTAGTGGAAAGCAATGAATGATGCGGCCTGCTTCTTATAGCACTCTAGGGGACACCCTAATCACCAATAAAGAAGATCAAATTTTCATTTACCCGTTTCTAGCGTGCCTAGGAAGCTCCATTCGAAACAATAACCTTATACTTATACCGAAATTCCCTAGAATAGAAGACAGTTAAAATAGACTTTTTTATTCTGATGTGTCCAGGGGCAAAATTCCGAGAGTAAGATCACAATGGTGTGGCAGTCAGAAATATTAAAGAGTAAACGGATGTACACTTGCTTCAGAACCAATAGCTATGCTGGGGGAAGGTGATGCTGCCACGTCATTCACAAACTAATAGCTGAACTGGCTTATTTCAAATTGCCCTTGATATATAAATAAATAAACACATCATGGGAAAATGTCCTATGAAGTTGTAAATTTGCCCCTTTAAAGAGAATAAAGCAAATATCTCAACTATGTAAGAGAAAAATAAAGAAACAAGTAATAATAAATGTACTCAAAATGATGAACTACTGGAAACTTGACTGAGTAAAAGGGGATCGAGGTGCCAGGTCTGAATGATGAGTGGACTTTGTGTAATTTTTCTGTGTAAAGAAAGAAAGAAGAATATTGAGATTTTGAATATATATATATATATATATATATATATATATATATATATATATATATATATATATATATATATATATATATATATATATATAATATATATATATATTATAATAGATTAATACAATCCATAAGTTTTAAAATATCAAAACAAGAATCTAATATTTTTACCCGCACGAGTAAGATGCCAAGACGCCCTTGAGTTCTCCATTTAATAAGACTGAAAATACATATATCTATAGCAAATAATACTTAAGCATTACTTTTCCCGTTTTTCACTTAATAACTGTTACAAATACAACTCTTTTTATACACTGAAGTGGCAAACGTTGTGGGCTACATCTAGTCCAGTGAATGGCAGCAACTCGAAGATGCTTCTATCCCAAAAGTGAACAGAAGCCCATTGGAAAGATGTTGAACGATGGCGTCTTTATAGCTGTCCACAGTTCCCTGTTATTTGTAGATGCCGGAACCTGGGTACAAATAGACCTAGCCATCACATCTATAATATACCTGACTGATTGGGTTTGGCGGAGTAAATTTGGTGGCAACATATTCGTTGGCACTCTCCAGAATGTCACTCAAATCATGGCTGGTCAACCTAGTTCCGATAATATGGTGTACTATAATGTTGGAATATACCATCGGTTTGGTGGTACATTAAAACCATGAATTTATGCAAATGGTCAATAAGCAGTGCAACATAACAGTCACTGGCAACTGAGATGTTTAGTTGGCCCAAAGGATCCACCCCTTTCATTATGAACGCACATGACACCAGTATGAAACTACAACTACCTTGGATGGTTACTTCTTTACCACTGGAGTTTATGACCTCATTCTGTCTACACTACAACCATACACTACCATCAGTCCTAAAAACTGGAACTACGACTCATCGGATCATCCCACATGATGCTAGTCCTCCGTTGTCCATGTAGCAACGTCACAAGACCAAGTGCGGTGGTGCTTCGGAATTCGTTTTGGTAGAGGAAAACTCTGCTCCTAAATGCTACAAAATATAAAGAGAACTGCACTTAAATAATCAATATTCGTTTGGAATATCTTACATTGCATGCGAGGGCGATTTGAGCTAGTAGTGCAGCTCCATTACCATGGACTAATTTAAAAATGCACCAATGATCAAGATTATTAAGCAACCATTGTAGGGCACTGTGCTGTCCACGATGAGCGAAAATGCCTTTCATGGAATAATTTCGGTAACACACGTAACAATGTAGACCGAGAAAAATTGAATGCTACACAGTTTCCGGAATGGAATGGCCCATTTGTCTGGCACTCACTATCATGCCCCGTTTGAACTTAGATATTGATCGTCGTTTTGACATGAACCGCCTTAATAGGTGTTCAAACTGCTCTACAAGATGTTAGATCTCAACTGATATGGATCTGGGAATTTTCCTTAGGTAACTGTACTCTGGCGCTGCCCAACATTAACTTTACATACTGCTATCCAATGACATTTTGGTTTTCAATCTATAGCTTATTTCTTTCAATAGGATGGTTAAATTTACTAAGAATATTTTGTGAAAGGTATATGCTATAACCCAAGAAGGGTTAGACCCCTCTTCTAAACCCCACTCTATTCCATTTGTTTGAGTAAACAGAAAAAACAAACTTTAAATAATAGAAAAATATTAATGAAATAAACGAGGGCGTAATAATCATAGGATCCTGATATTAAAATTAAAATAGTATACTAATTTTCCATTTTGAATGACCAAAATCGGTAAAATAGCTTACCTTAAAACTAGCCTATCTCGCTCTATGTTTGATTGCTCGTTTATTTTTCTTCAACTTCGCCCAACTGAATTTTTATAACTTTTAGATTAATTTCTCGTTACTAAACAATTCTTGATGAGTTTGCATCTCGTAGTTAGGAAACCAAAACCTTATTCAAAACACATAACAAGTTCAGAACAAACTAAGGAATAAAAAATAGATTCACAAATTTAAATACAAAAATTACAATCTGGCTTTTTGAGATGCAATCCAATTCCTCTGATATATTTAGATTTATAAAATAGAAATATAGGTACACCAGTCAATGGATTCGCCACTTCCCCTACGGTGGAGCTTGCGCTTCGCTACTAAGATTAAAATTTAAAATCTAAAAAAAAGCAGCCATCGTTAAATTTTTATAAATTTTCTGAACTGGCCAATTGTAATAATTTTAAAAAAGGACTGTAAACTAAATTTCCCCCCTTTTGAAATATCACGTTGCTAAAATATAGTTAAAGGAGAAGATATATAAAAATAAATATTCTGAACTTCACCATTTGTAATTCTTTGGGTTTTAAAAAATCCACAAAATTTTAGTCTTATATTTATTTCTGAACTTCACCATTTTGTTTTTTGATATTATAAAATAATTACTAGAAATAACTTTGATAAAAAAACATGTCATACCAAACTAAGATGAAATTATTATTCAAATTCTCAAAAAATCCCCTTCTCAAATTATAGAGTTTGTGATGATGATGATTATCTGTTTGTGAGAATATTTCGAAAAAATGCGGTCCATAGAAACTTTTCTAATGACTGGTCTTCTATTCTTCTTTTTTCCTTTAACTACCTGTACAACCGAATTATAAATTTGAAAGATAGATAGATGAACTGTCATGAAATGGAGAAATTAATGATTGCAATGGAATCTTTTATAAATACTTAAGTAAAACTTTTAGGAGTAGTTCATGAGTTCCATTGGTTGATATAAAATGATCCCATCAGTAAAGTGGAAATTATTTTTCGGGTTTGTCGTTATTTTATGGATACATATAATCAAGAGGAGGTTTGTTTATATACAACTTCAATCTCAAAGCCTAGGCGCCAAGATGTCAGCCTAACCCAAACCTCACATTTTGCCAAACCTTAGCCCTCATTTTTTTTGTGCTATTAATTTTGTATATATATATATATTATTTTAATGTGACTTATCGTTAAGTGTTAAATATTAAAAAGTGCCGAAAGTACTTATATGCGTAGTTTCCTTGCGAGTTTAAAAAAAGGCAACAAGCGAAATTATCACCAGAAAGTTTGTGTCAAGAATACAGCAAATGAACGATTAATGTCAACCAGTGCCAAAAATAGTCTCAGAACTTTTGCTCGGGAAACTTTGTGGTCAATGGTGAATGTATGATGTTGATTGGTGTATGAGAAACAATCTCCTCATTTTATTGACTATGGATTTTGACCACTTTGCCTTAGGCTTCTTTTACCCTACCCTTTCTTAGTTTCTAATAGAAGAAGGGGGGTAGTTCATATTTTTTACTTTTCTGCATTATTTAATTTTCAATTGATTAATTACAGACTTATTTTATTTAATTATTATTGAATATAAA
Source organism: Ceratothoa steindachneri (assembly GCA_963969495.1). Taxonomy (NCBI): domain Eukaryota; kingdom Metazoa; phylum Arthropoda; class Malacostraca; order Isopoda; family Cymothoidae; genus Ceratothoa; species Ceratothoa steindachneri. The sequence goes on along the minus strand of OZ018323.1, from coordinate 117,336,857 downwards.
ATAAAGTACATTTTTAATTTGTATGATATCCTCTCTTTTAAAGACCGAAGACTTTATAAACCACCACAGCAGATGTTTGGCTTTTAAATTTTTTATGGGGTTGAACCAGGGTATGTTTTTGTATGAGATTGGGGATTTGGCAATGAGGATAGTTGTTATGATTTGTTTCTTTTGTAGAGTGCCCTGTGCCACTCGGACGGCAGCGAGTACTCCGTGGATTTCCTTCCCCTGGCTTTTGATACTCTTTCCCTTTAACCAAGCCTGAAGTACAAGTTCCGACAAAAGAAACATAATTGTGAAGTTGCGCAGAAAGGATCTGAAGCGTAAAATCTTCTCAGCATGCAAAGAATTCAAACCTTCATTCTATGTAAACGAACAACTGACTCCAAATCGCAACAAAATCTTTTTTGTCCTCCGCCAAGCTAAAAAGAAATTCTCTACAAAGATCGCCGGCTGTACTACCAGAGATGGATTCATCAACGTTTTCCTGCCATCACCATCCGGTCACCGTGACCTACGTATAGTTATCAATATCCGAGCTGCCCTTCAAAAATTTCTCTCGGAACACCTCAATTTGACGCTTGCAGACTTTAATGGTGAGAATCTCTGGAACGATCAGTAATAATACCTTCGGCGATATTACTGTTTTAGATAAAAAAAACAAAAACAAACAAACCATGTTTTGACCTATCATTCAATTACTTTTATTTCAATTGTATTACATACTTTATTCCTTTTTCTCTTATTAAAGTTATCAGAAAAATAGTATTTTAACTGTTTATAGATATTTTATACGAAATTTCAATTTGTAACATTTAATTTTTAAATACCAATAGAACTTCCTTTATGTTTGAACAACTCGCTTACTTCAATGATATCGATCCAGACATAAACCATTTTGATGAATTATATCCAAATTTTAAAGAAAATAATGTAAGAAACCAATACTACGATTGCGATAAATTTAACACTACATTTTCATTTGAAAAAACAGACCTGTACATTTTAAATCTTAACATTCGATCTTTGCACGCAAACATTGATAAATTTTCATATTTTTGTCAACACTTAATTATAAATTTTCCGTTTTGGCATTCACCGAGATCTGGCTAACAAATAATATAAACACCTTATCAGTGTCTCAAACCATAGCTCTTTTCCTTCCCTACGCGACGTAAACAAGATAGGGGTAGGTATAAGCGTGTATATATCTGACAGACTCAATACTAAAAAAGTTGACGAAATTAGTATTTCCTATAACTATATTAAAACTTTATTTATCGAAGTAAAGTCAAATGGTAAAACAATAATCATTCGAACCGTATATAGACCTCCTTCTGGTGACCCAAAGATGTTTATAGATAAGATTACTGAATTAATCAATTACTTCAATGTTACAAACTATGATGACATAATAATTACAGGAGATTTTAACTTCGATCTATTAAATTTTGAAAACCACGCATCAACTCAGTCCTTTCTCAATACTTTTTATTCCTTACTTACAATTATAACAAAACTGACAAGAATAACCCAAAACTCAGCAACAATAATTGACAATATTTTCAGAGTTCACCCCGAAAATTACTCTTCTGGTATTCTTTTTTGTGACATATCGGACCATCTTCCTATATTCATGATCCAAAAGTCTTTTTTCAACTCGAACAATAACCGTACAATAACCTACCGCATAATTAACGAAAATACCTAATCAAACTTCTATAACTATGTTCTAAATCAGAATCTATACAAAATTTTCTATATAAATGACATCGATTCTGCTCCTGAAAAGTTAATTTCAAGGCTAGTCGATGCTTTTAAATTTAATTGTCCTCTAAAATATAATACCATATCATATAAACACAAAACAAAACCTTGGATAACAAACGCAATTATAAATAACAAAAAACGTCAAAAATACTTTTCTCTTTATAGGCTTAGTCAAATTCCAGAACATACATATAAAAATTTTCGGAATCAAGTTACTAACCAAATTAAAATAGCCAAGAAAAATTATTACCATGAACGATTTAGTCAAACGAAAAACAATATAAAACAAACTTGGAAATTAATCAATTCTGTGATAAAACCTGAAATTACTAAAGGAACAAACCAAATTAAACAAATTATCATTGACGGTAAACCAGTTGATGACAATAGGGAAAAAGCGAATGAATTCAATAAGTTTTTTGTCAACGTAGGTAAAAAAATCTCAAACTCCTGCAAAATACTCGATAAATCTTTATTTTCGTATTTTAATGAGATTAATGTACCAAATTCCTTGTTCTTTTCTCCTGTAAGCGTAGCCGATATAAAAAAAAATCATTAGTTCACTGAAAAATAAAAATCAGGTATTAATTCAATCTCCACTAAAATTTTAAAATACATCTCTGATATAGTTGCTTCAATTTTAGCATCAATAATTAATAAATCATTTACGCAGGGTATATTCCCAAGTGTATTAAAAATTGCTTGGGTAACACCGTTATCAAAGGCAGGAGACCTCCCAAACTTCAGCAATTACCGCCCTATTTCATGTCTTACAATGTTCAGTAAAATATTTGAAAAAATAGCATTCAATAAATTAAATAAATTTTTGGAATCTATTTCACTGTTGTATAAACACCAATATGGTTTTAGACGTCAGAAATCAACGATACACGCGATAATTAACCACTTTCAATATTTATATAACATTGAAAAGGGCAACATTGTATTCTCAATTTTTCTCGATTTTAAAAAGATTTTCAATTGTGTCAACCATAAATATTCTACTGTCAAAATTAGCTATGTACGGAATTAGAGGCAACTGTCGAAATTGGTTTAAATCATATTTAACTGAAAGAAAGCAATTTGTCTCCTTCAATGGTCATGACTCATCCCACCTTAATATTACAACTGGGGTCCCACAAGGCTCCGTGCGAGGGCCACTGTTATTTTTAATCTATATTAATGATATTGTTAAATCATCTTCTCTGTTTAAATTTATATTATTCGCGGATGACAGTGCCTTATCAACTCCCTTGCCATCGCTAAACCGAGCAACATTGCATCTACAATAAATAAAGAACTCGAAAATGTCTTCATGTGGCTTAATGTTAATAAACTATCAATAAATGTAGATAAAACCAAATATATTCTTTTCTCTTACAAAATTTTTTTTGAATTGCCCCATATTAAAATGGGCGACGGAATAATCTATGAAACTACTCATATCAAATTCCTAGGCATCTTTATTGACAAAAATCTGAGTTTTAAACAACATATTACGCATATCTCAACAAAACTATCAAAATCGATTGGAATATTATATAAATTAAATAAGTTTCTTCCTAAATATATTCTCCACTCTTTATATATGACAATGGTGCAACCTTACTTGACATATGGCATAAAGAGTTGGTATGGAAAATATCAAAATTATCTTAATAAATTAGTCATAGTAGAGAAAAAAGCAATTCGAACCATCTATCAACTTGACTACAAAGAGCACACTAATCGATATTTTTAAGAATCCAGAATTCTAAAATTACATGATCTCTTTGTTTTTCAAACATCCTTATTTCTTTACAAAACAATAAAGTGTTTCTATAATAACTATATATTTAATATGTTACAAACAGCTGATAATACCCATAATCACCAAACCCACAATAGAACTAAATTTATTTCACCCTTGTATTCAAAATCAAAATCACAATGTAGCTTTCTGTACAAATATATCAAAATATGGAATGGCATGGACCAAAATATCAAATCCCAAACCAATTTAGCTCAATTCAAAAAAGCTCTTAAAAACAATATAATTTTGGCTTACTAAATTTCTATTCAGTTTTTGTTATTGTGTAATTATTTGTTACCGTACACTATTATACTGTGTACTATTACTTTGATTTATACATTATAAATATGTTATTATTTATATCAGACTGTTGACTGAGTTAACTACAGATCTTTTAAAATAATCGCTGGAAATAAAATAGTTTTTTAATTTATCTCTAAATTTAAATAATATAATTATTCCTTATTTGCAATCTTGACAATGTTTAGGTTCTCAAATGTATACTAAGTTGTTTATATTTTTATAAACATAAAGGGATTTTATTCTTGATAATTTTATGCTTAGTCTTAAGTTTTAGGTTTCTGCCCTAAAGGTCACTGACTTATTTTGGGCCCATAACTAATCTTTGTATGTATATACATATATACGAGTATATATAAGTACTTATTGTAACTTATCATTAAGATTTAAAATGTTATATGTTTATACTGTACATTGGATTAATATGGAATAAATAAATAAATAAATAAAATAAATAAATGAATAAAACTTCACAAACTGAGAAGTGAAGAGTTGCCGAAAACGTCCTTTCCAAGAACTGTCTGAAAACCTTGCAACCGTTTTTACCACTATTACTCTCGGTAAGATCGACGGCCCGCAAGACGCCTTATCGAGTCCTGTTATACGCCCGAGTCTGCGTGACCTTGATTTTGTACTTCCATACCCCCCTCCTTAATTTCGTGCTGTGTATTCATTGTAAATTTCTTATATTCCTTATTTCTATATATAGTAAAGTAGAAGTTGTTTAACTTAAGCCAACTATTACACTCAGTTTGTTAATTTTCTCTTACGCTCTCATTTTGACTCCCTTCTCCCCATATTCCGTTTGAGGAGAAAAGTGCTCTACGACATAATATATATAATCTGGTGTCAGGTGTGGGGTCACCCGTAATATTCTCTGGTCTCATTTCTTTTAGACTTGTGTCAGATTCTTAAGGTTTCTTATATTTTGTAATAAGGGTTCTGGTTTAGAAACTATAGAAAACGACCTTATCCATTTCCGATTCCTTTTGTTTATGTGCGTTTTTTTTCGAATTTAAAGTTTGTGGCCTTGCTTCAAGTAAAAACCTACCCCTTTCATGCCCCAAATCGCCTGCTGTATTGAAAGGTATTGGATGCTATTTTTGTCCTTTTAAGGCCCCATTTCCTCTGCCTTTAGTAAAAGGTACAATTTGATTCTTTTTTTCTCCATTGTGTATTCTCGTTGCTTCTCTGGCAACGCCATCTCATATAAATCCGGACGAATTCTGAAAATTCGCGCCATGAGAAATAAATACATTGTGTTTTATGTTTTTTCTTTGTGAATTATCGTAGGTCTGCCAACAATCGATTAGCATTCCCGTTGTGCATTTGAATAATTTTTACTTTTGTTGTGGTTCTTCTCCCTAAAATTTGGTCAAACGCGTCAGAATGTCTTCGTCCTTCAAACATTCAGGTGGCAAGTCGAGTCCCTTGGACAGTGGTAAGGAGCTGGGAGTGTACATTAAAGATGAGGAAAGGACCGAAAGTGAAGAGAAAAGAGAAAGAAAAAGAGAAGAGAAAGAAGAAAAAGAAATAATAAAAAGAGAAGAGCGAGAAGAAAGGGAAAGAATCCGCTTTCACGAGATGGAAATAAGTACGCATACGCACTGCGCTAGTTAAGCTACCAGTTTTCAAAGAAGCTAAGGATTTTTTAACTTTCCTAATTCATTTCGAAGAGATTTCAGAAATTAACCATTAAAACATCGAGGCAAATGGAGTCGCTCAATTCTTGCCTCTATTAAACCCCCAACTCTGAGATATATCCATCTCTACCCCTCGGAAGCGAGAATTGATTATTCCACATTAAAATCGGAAATACTGGTGGCGTACAACATGACCCCAGACTTTTACTGCTCCAAATTTAGCCATTCCCGCATTCAGCCAGGCTAAACTTACCGTCAGTTTGGTTACACCCTCAATTTTCTACTCGATCCATTAAAGGTGCCACATGATTACTATAACCCCGTTGACTTCCTCCTGGCATTGTAATAAATTACGTTAAATTAGTGTTTAGTTTTAATTGTTTTTTTTATCATGTCTTCTGGTGTTTTTTCTTTTTTCTTGATATTACGTTCGGTTTAAGTGAGTCTTCATCAGAAAATTTGTAGTAAAAATTGGTGATCTTTCATAGTTTGGAGTATTCTAATCTTGATTCGTTTTTTGTCGTGATCTTTGGCAAATTAACATTCTTTTCATACATAGAGTGGCACTTCATCTCCGTCAGCCACTACGCTAACGGAGCTTGTATATATGGCGCAACTTCTAGCTTTTTGTTCTGGTTAATTATTTGAATGATTTCCTCATTAAATTTTCTATTAACCAATTCATGCATATTCCTTGTCCTTTCTTAAATGGGAATATTAATGAGACTTAACTCCGCATCCCTGTGCAACTCTTCTTGGAGTCTTCTTTCTTGCCTGCGTACACCCGTATTTAGGTAGCCGCATTTATTCGGCATGATTTGTAGTCTCTTTTTTTGTATCTTCGAGGAACAATAGAGGGCGGAAGCTGGGTATAGTAGCGTAGATCTTACAATTGCATTGTAGATGCTCTTTTTGTTACTCTCACAGAGATTTCTGAACATATATAGAGTTTTGAGTGTGGCCTAGGCTTTAGAAATTCGATCACCGACGTGCTTCCTGTAACTGGATGAAGTAATTTTGATTACGAGTACATTGCATTGCATTCCGTGGTGTAAGGATAGTGCCTATTACCCACCCTGCATCAGAAGGCAGTCTCCTTCCAATTAAGAATACCTTGAATTTCTCCTGGTTGGTTCTTATCTTCCATTTGTCCTCATAGATGTCTAATTTTCGATTTCTGCCGCTGTCATACGAGCTCGCATAGGCGCGTCCGTCTAAGGACAGTGAATTATCTGGCTGAAATTATCGGCGTATTGAATGTTGAGGCAAGTGTGGTTGGCAGAGGCCTGGACATCTGTGGTGTGAATAGAGTATATAGTTATAGCATTATATTAAAGAATTATTAATTACTTGATGAAAATATATATAGCTAAATTTTATAACTATTTCAAATATGTGTTTAATGATCAGCTTATCTCATGGCAATACTGGGAAAAGGATCTGCCAAGACATTAAAACAATCCAAGGATTCATCTCTGTCTGGTACTGCTCTTTTTAATCCAACTTAATCATTCCACCCCGTCTGCAGTGCACCCTTCCGACCTCAGTGCCCCCAGTGAGGCGTCTTTTAGCCCTAGTTCTTTTAGTTGTGCACCCTTCCAGCCACTAAGCATGCAGGATAACCTGTGGATATATATCTTCCAACTTTTCTGCTTTATCTAAGTTCGCTACTTTCTTTACTTACATATTGCGTGATACCGCCTCGATGCTATTGCACTTTAAATTTCGAAATATAAAACAACAAAAAAACTACAAAGTCTACTGTGAGTCCTCTCCACCCAGCTCTGTTCCGAGGATTTGAGGTCATCTCTTTCTTTGTGCTCGAATGAAAGAGTTGATTTATTATGGTCTTGGAGTTTATTAATAAAGTACTTGTGTCTGTTCTCGTATTGTTCCTAAATTATGCATGTAAATTACAAAATATCAGTAGTGTGTTGGAAAGGACAAACATATTGTTAAAACTGTGCATTTCAAGCATAGTGACGGATCTCCTTTAAAAATGTTGGTAGATTTCGACCATCAGAAGACACATGTCGTTCTAGGTAAAAATATTTCCTTCCTTCCTCTTAAATTCAATCACCCATTTTAATTTAAATTTTTCTGAAAAATCATTCTTCATTTATTCCATCTACGAAATCATTCTTCAATAATTTCATCTTCGAAATTATTCTTCATTAATTCCAGCTTCAAAATCAGTCTTCATTATTACCATCATCGGAATCATTATGCATTAATTCAATCTTTGAGATTATTCTTCATTAATTTCACCTTCGAAATCACTCTTCACTAATTTCATTTTCGAATTTATTCTTCGTTAACTCCATCTTCGATATCATTCTTCATAATACCATCATAGAAATCATTCTTGATTAATTTCATCATCGAAATTATTCCTTATTAATTCAATCTTCAAAATTATTCTTCATTAATTCAATTTACAAAGTTATATTTAATTAATTCCAGCTTAAAAATAAAGGACACGAAAAATAAAACAGGGAGAGAAATCTGAAAAATGAAACAATGAGAAAATGAAGAGAGAGTGGCAAAAGTACAGAAGTAGACACAATGGGAGGGGAAATAGTGGCCAACGAAGAAATGCGTCAAACTATACTGGAATTCACGTATTTATATAAAGCTTTGATCTTTATTATGTGAACACCTAATTGTTTCTGGGAATTTTATATATTATATTATAGAATCACCTGGCATAAAAGGTGAATGAAGCAAAAGCAACAATGGCAACCCTGCTACGATTTCATAACCTCTGAAGCAACAACAATTGAAAATTTTATACAACCCTCGTCCGTTCTAAATTATTATATCCAACTATACCTACTCTCATTCTGAGTAAAAATCAAATACTAGAGGCCCAAAGGGTACAAAACTGGGAAACGAAGTTTATTGAAGATAAAAAGAGACAGGACCGAATATCATCCAAGGAACTGCATAAAAGAACTGAACTTGAAACTATCAACACTGTACTCCACGAACCAGCCCCCCAAAATGGGGGAGAAGTTAAATGAAACTTTACTCCAGGAAGAACTAAATAAAGTAATCGTTCTAAACAATGAAATTCGTCAGGTAAATTACAGGATGAGATTTGACGGAAGCAAGAAAAATACAACGTTAAATGTAAACCAAATCTATAAATAACACAAAGTGACCTACTGAACAAAGAACCACCGATATTGATGTCCAACGAAGAATGACACACTAAAGAGAATACGAATAGAAAATAGTAGTGAGAAATACAGAGAGTATGTACATATAAAACTACAACACCACTGAAAAGTGCAAAAAAAAATAAATAAATAAATATAATAATAAAAAATATAATAAAAAATTAATTATAATAATACTAAAATATATATATATATATATATATTGGTATAAAGAGCTCATATGTACAACTGATAACAAAGGCTCGAATGCTTAAATTACAAACTTTATATATATAAAATATAATCAAATAAAACACAATGCAAAACGAAAGCATTTGCCAGGCAACCTGGCACAATTCACTATATCTTTATCATGTTCCCTAAATTATCGCCATATATCACCTGACACTCATAACCACCTCATAAACACATACACCCCACAATATCTCTCTCCTACACCTTCACCTCTTACATGATCCTGATCCCAATATTATATTATATTATATTATATTATATATTTTTGGAGGTGTTATCCGCTGGAGTGTTACCAATGTATTTTTCTAAATCCATTTTTTTCGCATATTTCACTGGCAAACTGCAGCATCGTTTAGTGGATTAAAGGCTTCAGGCTTCACCTTCTCATTTTAACAATTTTTGCTTCTTAATAGCTGTGGAAACCTTTTTTTAATATAGTAAATCTAGATGAAAACTTAAAATAAAGAGTGCTAGAGAGAGAGGGGAAGAAAAGAGGTGAAAGACGGAGAGGGTAATTGAGAAGCGAACAGACACAAAGAGGGTTGGAGAACAAGAGAGAGGGGGGAGAGGAGAGGAGATTAGGGTGAGAGAGGTTGGAGAGAGGAGAAGAGGGGCGGAGAGGGACAGAAAGAAGGAGAAAGAAGAGATAATTCCAAAATGGCTTAATCTGTTTAGAAGAGAGAAAAACTAAAGTAGTGACAGAAAGGTAAATAAAAAGTTAGAAGGGAAATATATACGTTCATTCTTTGACAAGAAAGATAAAGATAGAGATGACGTAGAGAGATAAAAATCTGAGATTATCCTTTCTATTAACCCTTCCTTTTTATCGGGAAGTTCTGCCTTTCCTTCGTCGGATACACTCAAACTATTTAGTCTTTTGGTATAAACAATTTTAACACAAAGAACTCAATGCCTCGGCTACGTGGCTGTTCGTCGGTGTGTGTAAAGGCCCACATATAAGATATAAAGATAGAAGAATATTTTTATCATTTGTAAAATAAATTTAATCTCAGCTTGCTCACAGCTTCCACCAGAAGCATTCATGTGCAAAGACAAATATACATGGCCAGATATATACCATAGCATCAACACGTTAACAAACGCTTCTACATATATTCTTATCTATGAATATTTAGACTAATGCAGAAATAAAAATACATGTTTCCATAACGTACAACCAAACATGAATGCACCTTTTAATTCCACAATCCTGAATTCAATATTTCTCATTTAAATAATGAAACTGAGACATTTCATAACTTTGTGGTTATTTTTATTGTCTTTTAAAGCCTGCTTTATTTCGCGGTCCTTCGAGAGAGCAAAACAACTAAAATTATCAATAGCCCAATAAGATTATAAAAGCTTAAAAAAGGTCAAGAGAGTCGTTTATCTATTTATATCCCTCTTTAGTGCAATTGTATTTAGGGCTCATAAATAAGGCACCTTCCCAATCATCTGCCAAATTTTCTGATCTCGTGTAAATCCTAAACCATAGGCTATTTATCATCTCTCTCACAGTTTGTTTTTTATTTTTCCATTTTATTAACAATTAAACGAGGATTGTCTTGATTTCGCTGGCCCATATTCAATAATTCTCTATTTAAATCCTTCTTATTGGAGAAAATCATCCCCACGTAGTCTCAGATCTAGTCAACCTATTCTATATTTCTAGTCCCTAAACGAAGATGAAAGTGAAGCTGTTCGCTTCTTTGAAAAATCCGCTGCACTAACGCAGTTAGGATTGACGGTTACAATTGCAATCTCTCATGCCATTGATTCACCATCGGCCACGCATTGGGGACGATCCGACCTCAAGTGAACCAAGTGGCTGTTAGAATGGTCTATTTGATACAGCCACTTGCTTGGCGTGAATGAGGGGCGTTCCACAGCGTTGCACAAGGCAGCATTAATTGGTCGATAGAATCTTAATCGCTTTTCTTTATCACCGATCTCCTCCATTTTTTCCCGCAAAAATATTTTTACAAATTTAGTCGAGAAAAGAAAGCTACTTTACGTTATCTAATTTAAAAACAATTGTTCTTTATTTCTACAGTTGGCATAAAAGTTGTCACCAGTTTTGTCGATAGTAATATGGAAATTCTTTTAAGACAAGGGAAGGAATAGTCGTACAATCGTAATACCGCGCTGATAAAGGAATATGGTTGGCTGAGGGGTGCAGATTCCTCAGTTATAAAGCCAAACATGATTAGAAGAGAAATGGCTACGCGTCATGGCAACTCTCTACCCGTTTGTCTACTATACCTGCAAGTGTATCATTAGTCTATTCATTATATTCATTAGTGGTTGCACACACCTGAAACCGATAATAATAATGAATTCTGAGACAATGTCATAATTGTATGACCAAAGCTCAGATTAAACACAACGTACGAAATTTTAAATTATATTCACTCCTTAAAAAAACTTTGAATTTTAGTGCGAAAAAAAAGAAGTTCAACAAAAAAGAATAACATTAAGTGTTGAATTTATTTTTATCCTATTTTATTTTTTAGTAAACTTTATACATTTAAGCTCCAGTTGGTAAAAAACCTTTTAGATCAGGTAAAGATGAGCCACCCCAAAGTTTTCTAGATTAAGATGAGCCACCTCAAAAACTTCCCAAGTAAAGTAATAAGGGAAATTGAGTCCGTTTATTCCTCCCAAAATAATAAAAGAAATCAGTCTCACTTGAATCTATGCTTATTCTTCATGTGATACTTAAGCTTGTTCCAATAGGTCTCAATCGCTTGAGTGGGGTCGCTTGTTGATCAGTCTACAAAGGTAACGGAATAATTTAGGGCCTTGTGAACAAACTAAGTGTTCCTTGCACAATATAGTATGCTTACCATTCGCCACTGTCAATTGTTAATCCCGGTAGCACAAAATTTGAATCCTGGGTAATCATTGTTTGGCGCCCCAGTTTTCCATTAATTCCATATTGCTTAACTCAGGTGTTGTAGTCGTCTCAGCTAACACAAACACCAATATATATTTGTTTCAAAAACTCACCTCCTCTTTTATATTTTACTTTGTGCAAAACAAAAGATTCGTCTATTTCAAGTAAAGAGTCGAGTCATCCGAGCCTTATGAGATGCTTTTCAATACGTTCCGCATACATGACGGAAACAGACAAATAAATAGTTCATTATTTGCTAACACTAGAATTATTGCACCACAGATATATTGCGTGGAGCCACACTAGATGAGAGATCCTAAAGTCTTTAAAAAAATAGTTCTTACAGATATAATTCAGCGCTTTATATCTATTGCACTTTTACTCGGCATTAACAAATAAACTTATCAATGATTGAAGAACAACGAGTCCAATTCGTTAAAATACCTCACACACTACACTTATTTTAAGGAGATACATAATGACAAAAATAAGCATAGTCCGATTTTTTTTTCTTTAAATGCATACAAAAATGAAATTAAGATGTATATATAAATGGAATGCAGAAAATAATGTCATGTAAATAAAACTAAATATTAAGAGTGTTAATTGATGTGTTAATTTGGTTCAAGCAGTAGAAACGCGAAGGTGGGGGTTAACTCTCATATTATTGAGGAGTGTATTTCTGAAATTAAGCACATCAGTAATTTTTATATTTATAATGTAAAATATGAAATAAATTATGCTTTTATGATTTCTCATATTTCCGTTCTCTACCAGTTTTAGCGATCCAGTTGTCGCAGGGTATTTTTTTGACTGAGCTTTGACGATAATTGAGAATAATTCAAAGGAATTAAGAAGCTGTCGTAAAAGAAAGAAGAGAGAATAATGAGAAAAAGAAATTAGGTAAACATTAAAGGGAAACGACAGGGAATAGAGGAAAACATTTGAGGTGTTCAACTTTAGCAATATTAATAAATTTTAGAAAAATTAAGTGGGTTGTATTGTTGGGGGAATAGTTGTGCTGGCAGAAAATTAAGTACTTCTGGTGCAGTTGTAATGTTTTTAATGGAGAAAGAAACAAGAAGAAGGATACACAGATACTCAAAAATTAGAATGGATATTTATAGTTTAAGAGAGTTGAGCGCCCAATCCTTGATTTTGTAATACTTACATTTATGTAAAATACCCGTAAACAAAATGTGAGCAGGAGGGGTATTTTATAATGTGTCAGAAACATCTGAAAAAATGGGTTTCTCTCTTACGAGAGGAAACGGTAATACTTCTGTTTACGGGCGCACGATAGGGGGCGCTGTTTATGGGATAGAATTTAGGGCAACAATCTAGGCCTTATGACGTCAGACGGTAGCTTCGAATGTGCCTAATTACGGGGTTGTATTTGTTTTAGTTTGTTTTTAACCTTTATTATTTAGTAAATGTCCTCACTTCTACTCAATTATATTATTTATTAATGCATTTATTTTATGTTTACTAATGTATTACAGTTTTAATTTTCCTTTACCTATTTTTGTGAAACAACCCATTATTTTCACACACTGGCACCCTGAATTCAAACTTATTTCAAACATTGGCAACCCTGAAACCAAGCAGTTAAAAGAGCCCGATTCTTACTACCTCAGTTTTTTCGACTTTAATACAACTTAAGTTAATTCCTCGGTCAATTTAATAGGCTTTTCTATAGACAATGGACTCATTTTAAAAGCGAAGATTGGCAAAAGCGATGAAAAAGAAGCGCGGCTTGATTATAATAGTGAAAGGTGGAGATGGTTAATTCAGGGAATTTAAGACGACGATATCACTGCCGACATTTAGCAATCGCCTTTTGCATTCAAAGCTAATGTTAGCCTTGTGAATTAGGAATATTACGAGTTTTTGAAAGTTAAGGGGTATGTGGGGGGTGCAAATTCCATAATTAAGTGGGGCGTGTGGGGGGCAAGCCCGACTTTTCAAAATTAACCTAAAAATGTTAATTTTTGCCGGTAATAGCCTAAATTAGGCGGCTCTATCGTCTTTGTTATTTTGATAAACCTGCGAACGGCTCTGCACGTTTATTGAAATAATAAAGACGATAGCGCCCCCTACTTTAGTCTATATCCGCCAAGAATTTACATTTTTTATTACATTCGAAATGAGGGGCTTTGCCTCATGACGTGTATCGTTATAAGTTAAAAATTGTAGCCCATAAACAGCGCCCCCTATCGTGCGGCCCTATACCGAAGTATTACTGAGGAAACATCGCTTGCAAATATATCAAAGATAAGCAACATTAGCTATGGTTGATCGCCGGATTAATTTCTTATTTTGGTTAACTTTCCTGTGCCTGCCATCTGTCGTAACCGATCTTGAGTTCGAATTACATCTTGAACTATTGATTGCCACGGAGATATGCATCATACGGAGAGAATGTATGATAAAAACAAGGCTCAAACAACACATTGCAAACGTGAGTAGGTAATTAATGATTACATCCCGGCCTGATCATGAGTTTCACAACAAGTAGAAGATGAGAACGTCTAGAAAGCAAAGATATTTAAGGGAGATCCTAAAAAAATCATAAGTGCTGGAATGTTGTATTTCCCAACCTCCTGAAACATTGCCAAAAGGGCATCTCCTTATATCACCAATGCTTCTTCTTCTTTTTCTAATTAAGCTTCTTTTAAATTTATATATAAGTAAATCCATAGCTTAGGATGTGGTTGTACCTGATGTCATTGCAGTTCATATTATGGGCAAAAGATATTTCGACTTAGTCTATAACTAGTTTTCCACAAAGCTATAGTCGTTGGCTCACTTCAATGCCAATAAAAACTGTTAGCCACTACCACACCCTTATGCCCGATTAAACTCAATGCCACTCTCCTATTTTACATGGAAATGTGATGTAATAGCGATAGGGTGTGGAATGGTGTAAGCACTTCGTCTCATCGGTGTTAATATTAGGTCAGAAGGCTCCTAATACGCGTCTTCACAAGCCCTTTTCTTGAATACCTCTTATGCACAATATCGTCCACTTCCAATTCATCCAAACCTATCTTCTTAAACCACTCCTTCAGATATTCAACTCACCTTCTAAGGACTTCGAAATTTATCACATCTTCATACCCTCATATATTCTATCCAAAAGATTTTTGTATTAATTTTTCTACTCTGTCCATACTAAAACCACAATCAAATTGTTCTTGATACTATAGAAACATTGAATCCGATCCTTATTCATTTTACGAGTATCTATCTTTGAAAGGCGCATCCTTCTGGAGGAAAGGTCAATTCAGTGACCTTTAGCGAGCTCATGGAGCGCTTTAAATGATGGCGGAGCAGAATCGCGACTAGAGAAAAAGGTGGCTGAAAGCAGCCAAGAAGGACTATGCCACGGACTAGGAGTCAACGATTTTGGCCCTTTCTTTCTAGAGGTAAGAGGAAGGGATCTTGCAAAAACTTGCGCCTAATCCTTTTGACACGATTCCAACCTCTGCAAGTGGGTTATTTCTGTTTGAAGAAGACTCTTGTGCCCGCAAGGAAGATGAGTGAGCGTGCTTTAATACCGGAACCTAACCCTTGCTTGACGAAACCTTCCCATAATATACCGTTTGGAAGTTACTTGTATCGCTTATAAGATCGACTTCTCTCTGAAACCTGTATCATACTTGGTCGACAAACAAATAATCGGATTCCATGCAAAACGGCCAGACGTTCGAGAAATGGTAGCTAGGCCCGTGGAAAATGGTAACGCAGAAAAACCAAACGGTTTGATCAACCGCCTAAAACTCCTAGACTAGAACAAGGAGGTCACATCTCTGAATGCTTACGACCAAGTCCGATCCAAGCACCACTTTAGTGATTTCTTCGGTGGCACCTTTCCGGCAAAAGAGACATATTTTAATTGGAAAGTGATCGTTACAATAAAGATTATCAACCATTTCCCACTCAGAATTATGATGTGCTACAGAAGATCACAAGGATAGAACAAGGAAAGAAATTTAAAAGTTTCTTGTACAAGGACGAGTGAATTCATCTACAATTAAGATACCGATCTCTCCCTAATCGCTCTGATCCACCAGGTCCTGTTGCCTGAAATCTGTTGTGTAGTTCCCCCCAGATGTGGGGCCTATCATTCAAATTCAAGGGGATGATAAATTTTCTCTCCAACTGTATCCTTACCTGATGAAATTCCACCTGGTGTAGCTTCACCGACAAGGCCTGTAAGAAGAGGTTGAAAGCCCCTATAACCCTGTAGCGTGGGCAGGTGAAACCTGTCCAATATGGCCTCTATTGATGGACCTCTAGGAATTTCCCTGTAAGTAAAGAACGTCACTGAAATGGTTGTAGCCTACCTGGTGACACAACTGCGGAAGATGATGGTTGCAGAAAGCGCTAAAGGTGCTGGGAACTTCGATGCCTAAATAGAGGAAGTATTGTCCGATGTATTAACCTTTACCTCTTACTGTCTTAAGTCTTTAGCAGTGAGAGAGTCCCTTATCCTTTAGTGGAGCCGATTTTGGAAGTTTTAGGGAAGGCCTCACATTTAACTTCTGGGGCTTCCCTCCTGTCAAACTAACGACTCAAATGAGGCGCGCGGCTGCTTCTCTTTCATCGATGGAGTCACGCGGGGGTCACTGGTTTATACGTGACCAGGTGCAAGGCAGAGTTGCCACTAGGTTTACCATTGGCAGGGTCTAGTCAGGTAGACACAGAGAAGGATGAGGAATGGGCGTGGTGACTACCGTGTTCTTAGGTTTAGAGGGATCAGGAGCAGATGGTGCTTTTTAGGCTAAAACATAAGGAAATCCTTGGTTATGCAGACCGCGACAAGACCACTTCATTGGTCTCACTAAAAGAGATTCGGTAGTCAGCATGGATGGCCAGGATCTCCTTCTTAAACGCATATAAGTCTTATTGTTTATGGATTCATTAAGCCTGTGGCCTGCTGGCACAAGATAATCCATGGTAGCCGCTAATCCCACCCCAGGCGTGGGGAGGCCAGCCTCTATGAAGGTCTACGCTGATCTATAAGAGTTTGCGGGGTGTTTCAATGGACCTCGCGCTGCCTTTCACTTCTAAATGTATTTACTTTATTCAAATTCTACCATCGTGGCGTCGTCTATGAGTCTCTCTTATATTCTTGTTCAAACTTTCTTCAATATTTGAAATTGATGAGCCACGCCATCGTAACTAGTCTTTGAAATGGATTTGAAAATAAGATAACCTTTATTTTACCCGAACTTATTATGGTATAACGGATCAACGCTAGATGATTTGATAAAGATGATATACTTGAATTTTTCTGATATCTATCCTAACGCATTCTTTATCAATTTATATATAATTACCAGTGCATGGGGGACTCTATATTTCTCTATGTAAACAAAGATTGGGTTATATAGATCGAAAACATAAGAATACAGTTTTATAATAAGAGTGGTATCAAAATTTATAAGATTATTACCCTTAGATCAGCTATATGGCCAGTCACAGGAAAAGTGAGCACTAAGGTCTCTTTTGAGAACCTTACAATAGTACACAAATTGCAAGTTAATGTATAGTTAGTATTACTAAACAAGTTATCTACCTGAGTTTATTGCATTGTTTTTTTAAATGAATTGTTTAGCCGATTGAATGTTTAATATTACCTTCCTAAGCCAATTTCCTTTAATTAAGTGTCAAACGATCAATATGCATCATTCTTGAATTAAAGAATGATAAAAACTTATGAAATAAAGCTAAAAAATGGTAATAATAATAAATTAATATGAAGTATTCTATTCTATTTTCCTTTCCGTTAATACATTTTTTCTCGACGAATACACGAAGAGTTCCAGATAGTTTTATGGCACTCTGTTGAATATGTCACTAAATTGTTCAAACATTTACAATGACGTTTGCAGCTATCCTTTTTCCTTATTGAATTATTGAAGCCATGTTTTTACCTTCTGGCGCTCTTTGGAATTAGAGCCAAATTTCCACGCAAGATAATTTAGGCAAACGTCCTCTCCATAAGCAGAAACTCTGAGTGTTTTCTCTCAGGTGAATGAATGTTCGGCAATAATTGATCATTTTAAGCTGGCTAATGTTGATATTTGATTTCACCCTGGATGTCGATGGCAGTAAGGGACATTCTCCGTAAACTCCAGGTTGTTTAACACGACTCACTCGAGTAAATTTCAGATGATCGGATCCAGATATGCACCTGCTAGCGAAGAAAGTGGCAGACCTAATCCTTAAACATAATCTAGTTCCACTTAACTTGAATCAACACTTTTTTTTTCCCAGAACTAGTACAGCACATAATAAAATATATATTTATGCAGAGTAAACTGAGATGATGTAGACATACATTTGTAAATGGAGATACAAAATGACAACAAACAAAAGAGAATTAGAATAAATAAATTGAAAATTCATACGAATGAGCAAAAGAGGAAGGCTGATAAAAACCCAAACGCGTAGAAAAATAAAATATATTCAAGTAGAGAATGAATGCAAGCGAGTCCGACATTAACTGATAGAGCCAGAGAGTGTAATTTTAGACTCTATTGCTGGTTTGTTACCATGGAAAATTTTAGCTACATTTCGCTGGTCACGACCCGGGGGTCGGCCACTGGCGGGTAAAAATGCCCTCCATATGAAGTATTCTCAGCAGGAATGCAACACTGCCTATATTCACGTTGCCTTGTCCTGAGCAGCCTAGCCGTTGTTCATCTTGACCTACGAGGTCAATTCATAACTCATACAGGTCTAAGAGTTTGTCTAATAGCATAGTACGGTGGCATTCCCCACCATTAACTTTACATACTGCTATCCCATGACCTATTGTCTTTCAGTGTATTAATAATAGTTTTGTAGAGTAGAATTAGTTAAAAGAGTAGTAGAAGTAATAATAGTAGTGCTAGTAGTAGTATTACGAGTAATACATATTACTAGTAATGTAGGAATGGTAAAGCAGTAGTAGTAAAGAAGTAATAAGGTGAGAGTAGTAAACAAAATTTAGAAGTAAGGCTTTGTTAGAAATAGTTTTCGTAGTATTAGTATAGGTAGTACTATAGTAGTAGTAGTAGTAGTATTCTTTACACATTGACCCATTCGAATTATTGACCAAGGATAAATTACTAATAAAAATACAAAACGACCCACAAAAACATCTACCAATTCACTCCCACCAACAGTCAATCAAAGATACGCTTAGCTCCCTACTTGAAAGGAAATCTTGCCGCACATAAATACATGAAAGGGATGAAGGCTGTCTACTTGAGAAGAAAACTTGGCTCAGTATTTGTGAGCGAAGATTGGCTTAGTCTTTGAAGGGGACGCTTGGCCACTTATTGTAAGTGAGGCTTGTCTCTTTATTTTAGAGAGATGCTTAGCTCTATACTTGAGAGGAACTATTACTCCCTAATTTAGAGGGAAGCTTAGCTCGTTAAAATGAGCAGGACTCTTACCTCCCTAATTCAAAGGCAAGCTTGAAACTGTACTCAACAGAGACGACTGGCTTCCTACTTGAGAGGAAGATTTGACCCTCTAATTTGGAGGAACTATTGGCTCTCAACTTGAGAAGGAAGCTTGGCTGTCTACTTGAGTGGGACTCTTTGCTCATTACCAGAGAGAGACACTTAGCTCCATAATTGAAAGGGACGTTTGGTTCTTTAGTTGAGAGGAAAGCTTGGCTTTCTACTTGAGAAGGAAGCATGCCACACTACTTGAGAAGGACACTTTGCGTCATGCTATAAAAGGAGGTTTGGCTCCCTAATTAAAAGAGAAACAAGAATGCATAGTTGAGAGGAAAGCTTGGCAACCTACTTGTGAGGGACGCTTGGCTCTTCTGTTGAGAGAGACGCTTGTAGTACTACTTGAAAGGGACGCGTAGTTCCCTACTTTAGAGAAAACTTGAGAGGGATGATTGGCCTTTAACTTGAAATGGACGCTTGTCTTTCTACTTGAGAGAAACCCTTGGCTCTCTACTTGAGAGCGACGCTTGGCACTCTACTTGAAAGAGACGCTTGACCACCAACTTGAGATGGACGCCTGGCTGTCTGCATTAAATGGTTGCTGTTTGCACACTACTTGAGAAAGACCCTTGACACTCTAATTGAGAGAGACGCTTGGCTTCCTTCTTTAGAAGGTTGCTTGGCTCCCTGGTTGAAATGTAGGATTGACTTCCTACTTGAGAGGGACACAAGGTTCGTGCTTGTGGGGGACGTTTGGTTTAGTATTTCAAAGGGACGCTTCGCTACTTACTTGGAAGGGACGCATCCCTCTCTACTTGAGAGGAAACCTTGGCTCTCTACTTGATAAGAACGCATGACCCTCTAATTGAGAGGCACGCTTGACTCAATACTTTAGAGTTACGCTTGTTCCATACCTACAAAGTATTTTGGCTCGCACGTTGATAGGGACCTTTTCTCTCTCTACTGGACAGGGACACTTGGCTCTCTATTTGAGAGGTAAGCTCTGCTCCCAACTGAGAAAGACGCTTGGCTTAATATATGCGAGGAACACTTGACTTCCTTTTTGAGAGTGACGCTTAGCTCATACCTGAGAGAGAAGCTTGGCCATTTACTTGAGAAGGAGGCTTGTTTCCCTACTTCAGAGGGAAACTTCGCCCCCATCCTGAGAATTACACTTGACTCCTGACGTTAGGAGCAGAACTGGCTCTTTAGTTGAGATAAAAGGTTTGTTCTCTACTTAAAAGGAAAGCTTTGCTTCTTAATTAAAAGGGACGCTACCATATCTATTTGAGAGGAACCTTTAGCTCTTTACTTGATAGCTACGCTTGGTCCTATACTTGAGTGGGGCACCTGACTATCTATGTAACAGGGACGCATGACTCTCTGCATGAGATGGAAACCTAGCTTCATACTTGAGAGAGACGCTTAGCTCTCTACTTGAAGGAAGAATGCTTTCCTAGTTAAGAGCTACACTTGGCTCCTTATTTGCCAAAGGCTTTTAGCTCTTTAGTTGAAAGGGACGCTTGGCTCTCTACCTAAGGGTGATGCTTAGCTCCCTAATTGAGAAGAACGTGTGGCTCTTTACTTGAGAGGAAACCTTGGCTTTAAACTTAAAAGAAATGCTTGGCTGTTTATTTTTAGAGGCATACTTGAACCTCTTGTTGAGAGTGACAGCTGGCCCTCTACTTGAGAGGGACAGTTGGTACTCTTCCTGAGAGGCACGCGTCTCTCTCTACTTGAGAGGGATTTTAGCTCTCTGCGTGAGAATAGCGCTTGGGACCTACTCGAGAAGAACCTTTGGCTTCCTACTTGAGAGCGACGCTTGACTATTTACTTAAGAGTGATGTTTCTCTTCCTATTAGAGTAAGACGCTTAACTCTCTACTTCAGAGGGAGGCATGGTTCTATAATTTAGATGCCGCTTGGCTTCCTACATGAAAGAGAGTCTTGGCTCCTTTCATGAGAGGAAAGCTTGACTCCCTACTTGATGGTAATGCATGGATCACTTGAAAGGGTCCCTCACTCTCGACTCAGAAAGACACTTGGCTCCTTACTTGACGGTAACGCTTAATTCCATACTTAAGAGGGACGCTTGGATCCGTACCCAAAAGGAACACTTGGCTCTATACTTCAGAGTGGTTGCTTTTCTCTTGGGTTGTGAGTGGCATTTTGCTCCATACTTGAAAGTGACGCTTGTCTCGCTACTTAGAGTGACGCTTGGCTCCCTACTTTAAAGGGACGCTCGGTTCTATACTTAACACGGACTCGGCGCTTCGTATTTAACAGGTACGCTTCTCTTCTTACTTGAGAGGGACGCTAGGTTCCCTACTTGAGAGGGACGATTTGCTCTCTACTTGAAAGGTAGCATATAGGATTGGGTTAGCGTTTACTCTTACCTTTAATTTTAGGACTAGTGCATCTAATATAACAACTCTGCCATTTTATTATGATACGATACAATTTGTTTTGCATTCAAAAGAACCTCTGCTTTGAAAAGCAAGCGCCAGGGGAAAAAAAATGTTAAATAGTGTGTGCGTTATTCAAAAGAAAGTTAAAGTATTCATTACTGATACGGACTTCAATTTCTTTCCCTATTTTCGGAATGTAAAGGGAGTTAATAGACAGCTATAAAATAGTCCTTGGTTCTTCACGCCCACTAATTTAGAATTGTAACTGTTTTTTTAAACAGACTTTTGAATAATCTTATTTTGGGGTTTGGTCGTACAATTGTCCCATTTTGAACAATCTCCATCCTTTATGAAGTACCAAAATCTAGCCACCGACCCCTTCGTTATGAGGCATACGTGCGAGCCAGTACATTCGTTTGTGGCACTTCATAACTTATTGGAAACGAAAACTTCCATAGGACTTCTTATTCATTTAACCCCGCCAAGCTGAATGCTGAACTCTCGTTTCCTAATTTCAAATAGAATGTGATTGCTTATACGGAGCTACAGTGAAATATTCAAGTTACGACAAAAACGCAACTCCAGCAAAAGTAAACACTAATATTGTTTAAAGACCCCATTTTCCCCAAAGTACAGCCTGGTGTACCGAAAAACAAATAAACATTTATACTAAACTTACATGAATTCGATGTGTGTTTTACTTATGAAAATTTCTTTTCTTCTTTCTTGGGTTATTTATTGCTTTGTGTATCAAATGTGTTTCAACTTTAATAGACGGCACTTCAAAGAACTCGAGTAAGGGTGTGGGGTAGTAATATTTAAAGGTATAAAATATATTGGCCAAGGTTAGAGCCCTTTCAGAGATCCCCTATCTAACTCAGTCCCTATACGGAAATGAATTCGAGTGTGCGTCATAATATACTTCATATCTCCTTTTATGTTACTTTATTATTTCAACGATTTTTGCTATATAGTATTTTTAAGTTTGTTAGAATAAAATCTTTATCGGATTTCGCTCAGCTCGCTTGGTTGAGGAAACCTGAATGCCAGCATAGAAAACTACTAACAACTGTTATGAAATTTAATCTAAGTATAGCGTACAAAGAGAAACATTAGAAAAAGAAACCTTTAAAAATTATATGTTTATTTAAGCATTAATCTAATTCACTTTAATCTCATTAAAAATACAATATCGCATAAAATGAAATTTTCACCGTTAAATTTATTTTCTATTGGTAATAACTGCAATTATATTCATACCTATTTTATACTAAATTTCTCTTTTTATCTCTCTCTCTCTTCCTAACTCTCTCTGTCATTAATAAAAAATTCACCAGCCAGATTCCTGCGCCGCAACCATTAACGTATTGATGGAAACTGCAAAACATTGATTACCATAGGGGAATTATATCCACTTATCCCAGCCTTCATCCGGATAAAACATATTACGAACCGAGTAAAATTTCATTTGTATTTCCGTCACTTTGGGAACCCTCCACTCACTATACACATCCTTTGACCAGCAGCGATCGCATATCAAACACGAAAAAAAGAACCACAACCAACACACGCCAACCCAAACAACAATGGTAGAGTTACCATTTCTCAAACTGTCAGGAAGCTAAATAAATATATTATTTATGTGTTGTTGTATATGTAATATATGTATCTTCGTCTTTTGTGTGTTTAGAAGTTGTGAAGTTAAAGAGACATACGCGTGCAAAAGTGGTTTATATTTTACAATGTATTTACCTATGTGGAATTATCCATACAGGCAAGGAAGTATAATCTTCCAAAGCATTATTAGATTTCTACTGCAATCAGATTTGTAGGTGTTAAAGTGCATTTGGAGAAGCTTTTAAAAATTATGAAAATTTTCTAAAATAAAATGTTAGTTAAAGGCGTATAAAGTTTAAATGGTGTGCAAAATAAATTATGAGAGAGACATTAATCAAATAAGAAATCATCTTATCAAGTTTCAGCAAGAAACACGAAAACTAATTCACAAGCACGTCCTTTGCTAAACATACTGTGAAATTTAATGAATTAGGTTATATTTCTAGATCAGATAAAAATTACTTTGATCTTTCCACATGGAATTAAATTATCCTTTGTTCATTCTTAATTAAAATTCGTAATATATTTAAAGACCAAGCATCTTTTGCGAAAGGAAACTTAAAGAGACTGAAATTTCCGACAGTAGTATGGCAAAATTGAATTGTCACTCACCTATTAAAGGTAATTGAGATAGCGATCAAAGATTGTGCATGGCCAAAGTGGACGATGCTTTATCTATTATTACCAAGTAAAATGAATCGTGTTTGGTATTAAGTGGTTCCTTTATTACGATATGAAAAACCTCAGTTAAAATATAGTTGACACATAAATATATTTGGATAGAATCTAACTGTTTTATAGGGTAATTAACCTATAAAGCTTTTCAAAAATAATTAATCAAAGAATGAGAATGCAATAAAATTAAATGTGTCTGAAGAGCATTGTTGCTGATTATACCTCAGTAAATGATTTTAAATTACATTTACTAAAAATGCTCTATAAGTACAAGGATCGGCAGATATAAACAGAAATATAATCGAATGGATGCTATTATAAGCAGGAAAAATCTATGGAGACTAAAGAAAGAAAAATAGATCAGGTGGCAGAATAAAACACCTTCAAACGTTGCGTTTAGTCTTTTCTTTCTTTTAAGTTTTGTTTAGGTAGGTCTTTTATATAATATTCTGTTCTGGAGGTTCCCAATGTACACTCTCGAGTAAAATAAGAGAGCAATTTTCCTGAAATAAAATATTTTCACAAATATTATGAGTAGGTCAATAAAATTTCCAAAGTACATAAAAACATACATTTAATATATTTCATGAAAATTTTATACGTTATAATCGTATATTCAAGATTTTATACTAAATAAACTAACAAAACATAATTTGGGAGAACGGGTTTTTAAACCAGAAGCATTGAAGCGAGAGGACACTGTGAAAAGGTTCACTTTATGACACCTAGTCTTAATTTTTAGAGAATTCCTACTGCATTCTTGAAGGCATCCTTTATAAAGTAGCACCTAATAACTCTGTCGTCTCGGATGGTGGTTATACGGGGTAGACCGATTTCTGAAGGAGATTTATAGAGTTTGTTTTCATTGTATAACTTTGGAAAGCACGAACTTAAACTCTTGTACCTTCCTAACTCTCATAGAATCGCAAGTAGTGTTCTCCCCAAATCTTCAAGTGAACAATTCTCTGATGGCGCTTAGGAGTCAGTTTCACATGTTTCTGCAAAATGAGTACGACAACAAAGTCGGTTGTACAGTTCTTACCTACTGAGAAAAATGTTGCCAGATGATTTTAAGAAACTTGTAGAATGTTTCTTTAAAATTATTCTCTTATTTTGCACTTATCAATATTCTATTTTGTTTGTTTATTTAATATAATTCCATCGAGACGATTTAAAAAACTGGGGAGTTTTATATATTCTATAAAATTACATAGCTCTTTATGAATAGCTGAATACTGAGAGCAACAGTAGACTGTATGGAGGGGCTAGAAGTACGATCAATAGGAACTCAGTGCAGGATTGAAACACAACGCGAAAAAGCTTGCGCGACATTTCCTTTGATTTTTTATGGGTCAATCGATAGAGCTTTTTGTCGGAGATGTAGATATAATTCATATAATATATTCATCTAGATTCTTGATCCAGTTTCACATATGGTATAGTAACCTAGTGAATTCAACATATCTTTTTTTAATAAGCATCTTCTGATAAAAGCTCAAGGAAAATGGAAACTTTCCCAACAATAGAAGAATTATTCGTGTTATTGTTAAATAAAGAGGAGTGTTTCCTAAAAATTTAAAATGATTTGTAAAGAGCATAATAAAGAAACATGCGGAAATTGGCATACAAACAAGATAGAACGGATTCACGAGAATCCTGAGCTCTTGCCCCTTCAAGATCTCTTTTAAATAGAAAAAAAAGTGTCTAAAAACATTATAGCAGCAAAGCCATTTTTTAAGCTGATGGTGTCGTTAGCGCTGAAGAGAAACAAGGATTAAAACTATAAAAATATATCTCTAGTTGGCAATAAGACCCAAGTTCCATTCCTTACATTCATGACAACTGGCTTTAGCAAATATATGTTCACAGATAAATCAAGAGTCACTCTCGGTGGGCCACATGGTTACGTAAAATTCGGGTTTGGACATGGGCGTCAGGTGAGGGAGTTTGCCAAGAAACCTCAAGGAATATGTGTATTAATGATTTTGGGCTCATTTTTTGCAAACAAGCTACTAAAACTTTGCAGAGTGGAAGAGGATGTTAAAATGTATTCGAAGGTCTCCTACTTGTTCCTGAAGAAAACCTTTCTACCTTGGTTCTAGAGATAGACAGTCAGTGAGGATGCAAGATCACTAACCTTCATGCACCATATTAATCCTAGTCATGCCTTTAATTTATCTAAAATTTGCTCAGGCGAAAAGATTTAAAGGACATCAATCATGGATTAGACTCCAAACACTTAAGACCTAAATCAAATAGAAAACTTAGGGAGCATGCTAAAAAGAGATGTTTAATGGCAGGCATTATCATAAAAAAATGATATTGAGATGCTAACCAAGATGCTACAAAGAAATAATCTGATTGTTGTATTAAAATCTCCACTACATCAGTAGTCAACTGACCTCCCAAAGTTATCAAGAAGTTTTCCTTTATCCAGTAGCTATTGAACAGCTCTTGTTTAAAATTAAGTTATATATAAGTTCACTTCTTTGTATTTCTTATAATTACATCATAAATATTTTTAAAACTTTTTGGTACTTTATTATATGACTTTCATATATGTTTATTGTAAAATCTATGTAATTCTACTAAATAAATAAATGCAATTGATTTCTTGATAGTAAAATAATCAACCCCAAAATAATTTGTCTGTTTTTCCTCTCATATAACATCTAGATTCTATATTTTGACATTAGATTTTAACACTGAAGAATTTTAATAAAAAAGCAGGTAATTTAAGAGAACTTAGGCTATTTGATTTACTTAAAATTCATTCCATGTAAAAATCAGTAACGAATACAGGATTTTAACATAATTAAGCATATTGATCAGCCAACAACAGCATTAAGACTTTATGTAATTCTTTTAAGATTTAGGGGTCGCACAGGGTAGTTGATTTTTCGAGACAATACAAGTATTCATTTCTCAAGCTTATTTATTCACATCAACTATAAATGCCACAGAAACGGAACTATTTGTTCTGAAGTGAGGTAAATAACTATTCTAGGAACATTTCACGATATAGCAGTGTATACGGGAGGAATATTACTCTGATACTATACAAGGAACACTTAGGAACAGTGATAGGAATAGCACATTTCCTGGACTTTCTTTAAAATAAAACTGAAAATGGCTGAAATTACGATTGAAAAACGATTTGTATATTCTTTTCTAAGATCAGTTAGGGTTCGGGTTCAGCCGTCGGTGGCGCTCGACAGCTTGCAGGAGAGCTTGTCGATTGCGCTCGTCCTTGATGAGGATCTGGGAATAATCAGTGATCAGTTTGATCGGCCGTTTCGCTGCATCATTGGTCACTGCCAGATGGTGGACGGTCTCCTTCCCCTAGTTTTACGCCTCGTTTTCCTTCCAACTGAGCACAAGAGATTGGAGAAACGAGGCATTCAACTTCAGTGCCGTGAAAGAGAAAAGTGATTGCTTAGGGACAAGGTCACTCAAAGTCACCGAAGAAGGATCTTGGGGTCTATCATCCATCGCTTCCTGTCGAGGTCCTTGTCAATGACCAGCTTCTCCACCATCTTTGTCTTTACCGCGATCGTGACTTTGTCTCTGAACAAGGCAAGACCGACGAGGTCCGTCCCCAAATAGCAAAAGTGCCGCTTGAAGGTCTTCACCGTGTCCTTTGAAATCTTTGAGTTGAGGTCTCTGAGGTTGTGGAGATCCTGGAAGATAGTGAGATCGTTGAAAGGAGTATCTGCAGCCAAGGTAGCCTCGAACCAGGCACGGGTGTAGATTAGGATGATGAACACACTTATCTCCTGGAGGCATCGCAGTTCCCTCGACGTGAGTTCTAACTCGTCCTTGAACATCGTGATCTTGAGCGTGTAGATCACCTTCGTCATCTATCTCGCTTGGTGGTGAGCTTCTGGTTTGCGGAAGGTGGTGGGAACCTCCCCCTTGATGGCCTTTGCCGTTAGTTTCGCGAACTCTTTATAATCGTCTCTCGTCGTTTCGGCCACCTTGGCAAGAGCCTCAAGAGTTGTCCTCTTCCATTCGCCATGGTCAGCCAAACGAAGGTCGTTGATGATCGAAGCATTGGCATATACGAGAGTGGGACACTTCTTGTGGAACCGTTTGAATAGTTGAACGTCTGGGCCGGACGTAGCGTCGCCAAAGGTGACCTCGAAGGCTGAGGCCAAGATGAACTCCATAACATGGTGGCGGCATGCCAAGTTCAACATCGAACGACCCAACTTCTGTTCGAGGAGTGTGCAACAACCAGCATGGAGGCCTATGTTTGAAGCGGTCTTGTCTAAGCAGAGACCCCAACTCTGTCTTCGAACGTCAAGTGTCTGATGGTCTCCTCGACTTTGATGACCATTGCTTCTCCGGTACCGGATGGCAAGGCAAGGATAGCCAGGAGCTTGTAACCATCGAGGGACGGACTGGTGATAGCGATGGCCAAGCGATCGACATGACCTTGACTTTCTGATCTGGGCAATAGTTCCCTGTCCCAATAAAGGATGAGAACCGCGTCGTGCTCCTGTACTTGGTTTTGATAATCCTTGATGGCTGCTTCTGCTGTCGACGAATAGACAAGGTGGATAGACTCAGCATTCCCTAGGCTGCAGCAATTGCAGAGAAGACGTAGTGGCATCCGCGAAGGTCAACTTGACCCTATCTGCTACTGCTGCAAGCTCCTTCGTGATTTTGAGCCTTTTCGGAGGAAAAGCAGAAGTAGCGGCCCTTCTCCGAGCAGGAGAGTTGGTGGCGGACGAAGAAGTTGATGAAGAAGCAGGGGTGTAACTCCCGCTTGCCAGCTCAACCGTCTCTTCCCTCTTCGAAGTCTCGGCTAACTCCTTCTCCTTCCTCCTTCTCTTAGCCGCCAACCTCTCATGACTCTTAGACTCTTTTGCCACACCCTGCTTGTTAAAAGTACTCATGACCATTTTCCTCTGGCCGCTTTGGTATTCGAGGAAGTTCCTGTCCTCCTGGTTGAGGTGGATCTTGGAGAAAGAAGGGTCAGGGGCTGCCATGTCAAACAGTCACGACAAGTATCCCTGGAGGAGGGCGTCGGAGACCTTGTCCCCCTCGGATTGACTTTTTTTCGCCTTCTTAGGAACTTCGTACTTTCCAACGAGGGTTTCCAGTTTTTTCATGATTGATCGCAGCGGGAAAACAGGAATTTAAGCACGTTCCCAAACTTTGACGACTTCGTCGATGACAGCTTTGCTATTGTCCTTGCTGTTCGATCCATGACATAAGAGTCGCCGCAGAACATCTTCTCCTGTTGGAAGGACAATCTGACTGAGGGCTTCAAAGGCTGTCCCAACAAAAACAGCTGTCTGTTTTTGACTTGAACACGCCATTTAGACTTAAGGAGAAAACGAAGAAGTTTTTAGCTTAGTTCTGGGTCTGACAGTATAAAGACAGAGCTATATAACAGCAAAAACTACTTCGGGGTACGCACAAAACGAATTGACATGACCAAGAAGTATGTCTAAAGGCATAGCGCCCATAACACAGTGTATTGTAGGTACACTGTGCTAAGTAAAAGCAAAGCAAACTTTCGATCATTTAGTGCGACCCCTCAACATGCTTTGATTTAGACGAAACTCCGGATTTGGGAGTTTCTCATGAAACCTCAATAATGCACGAGTGCAGAAAAAAAAGTTCACTATGAAATTTTTACTATATATATGTGACCCACCCGAATATATATATATATATATATATTTCGTTTTCTAGCTTTACATGAAAAGAATAGTTATTTTAATATTTAAATTAGTGCAGGTTTATTAAAATGTATAAAGAAAAACAGTGCATTCTTTCTTTGAATTCAAAATTGCGCTCTGGTTCTGTTCCTGTAAAAAGTGACTTTCATTTCCTAGAAATTTTCTAATCGATCAAAAGTATAACTTAATGATAGATACGGGTTAAATAAATCATATTGAGTAATTATATTGTATTTTATAATATATTTTTGGTAAAGTAAATATGTGAATATGTTTCAGTTCCAGAAATTTTTTTTTTCTCAAAGAAAAGCTCTCCACCAAAGTGAACTGAAATGCAAGCAGATATTTACTAAGGAAAATGTATCATGGAGTACAACCTTTAGAATTATTATTGACTTTAAGAAGTTATATATAAGAGGGACGGTCAATAAGTTTTGCGAATCGGTAAGGCAAAACAGAGGAAAGGAAATGGCTGTTTGTGGGGGTGCTAGGACAAGTTATGACAAGTCAGGACCTGCAGCTGCACGCTCCTGCCTTGTCTGTTTAAAAAGCAGTAGCTGATCGCAGATCATAAGCCACAAATTTTGTAACAAAGGAGAAGGTTGAGCACCGCACGGTGATCAAATCTTTGACCAGGGAAGGCAAGAATGCAAAAGAGATCCATGGACGCATGGTTGCAGTGTACACCGACACCGCCCCTTCCTATGCAACCATTGCTCGCTGGAATAGGGAGTTCTGCTATGGTCGTGAGGTTCTTAAAGATGACCCCCGTCCAGGACGCCCGTCAGACATGATCAACGAGGACAATGTGGGCCGTGTGGAGAGGATGACCCTCGAAAATCGACGGGTGAAAGTCGAAGAAATCGAGCGACAACTTGGAGTATCAGATGGAAGTGTTATCAACATCATCCACGACAATTTTGCGATAACCAAGGTCTCTCCCGTTTTTTCCCTAGAAACCTCACTTCCCATGATCGACTTTAACGTCGTCAAAGTCCACAAGGCCAGAGTTGCACAAGCTGCCCTGCGCGAGTGCGGATTCGAGGAGCTCAACCATCCTCCCTACAGTCCAGATCTGTCCCCTAGCGACTACTTTTATTCCCTTAACTCAAGACGGCAGTGCGTAGACGCCGGTTTGGGGATGATAAGGATGTGCAACTCTCCGTCCACGAGTGGATTGAACAGCATTCGGGAGATTTTTGGTTGTCGGGAATTCGAAGCCTCAGGGACAACTGGCGCAAGTGCATTGAAGTCGAGGGTATTTATATTGAAAAATTCTAAAACACTTTTTCTCATATCTCGTTTCCTTATATCCGAATTGCAAAGCTTATTGACCGCCCCTCGTATATATATATATATATATATATATATATATATATATATATATTATATATATATATATATATATCCTTTCGGAAAGTGATGTTATAAAGAATAGGAAAGATGGAAACCGAATTCCAAGATATCTTCATTGAGACGTTTCACTCTTGAACGGCTTCTTCAGGAAACTGGTTTTGTCTGGAATGATGGGGTCGTATTTATACCTGCAAAGTCTGGAGATGCTGCGTTCTGCCTTCATACGACTCTTGACTGGCAATCAGAGATAAGCATTGTACATCTCGCCGGCCTTCCGATTATAAATAAGAGGCCAAGTTTCCAGAATTAGAACTGGAAGCTGAACTCCCAAAGGGAGAGAGGTCTGCCTTAGCCCATGCTGTATTAAAACTACAGCACACCAGCCCATTACTACCAGATTATTAAATAATACATATCGTAGATGTGAAAAGCCAGTAACATCAACAACTTTGAAACGGAGTGAAAGGTATGAACAAATAGGATGAAATTTACGATATTCTCATTTAGTAGGATCAAGGTAGCAGATATAGAGGTAAAAGACCAGAACCACAGATATCATGCAAAGGGTAAAATCTTGAGATTATAAATAATATCAAAAAGTATATAAAAGCATATAAGAGTAAAAAATTCATCTGTATAGCTTAAGGAAGTTAAGCATGAAAAACAAAAATAAAATCTATATGGTACTAGGAAGGAAGCTCCTTTTATACCCTCTCATCCCAATCAACGGCGAATCGAAAACCCCAAACCTCAAACTTCGTAGGATTCAGAACAAGGCTCTCTACTTAATTACGAACAGCCTAGATGAGAGCAAGGAAGTCAGTGACGTCTACATCAAGAGAAAGGAATAGAACTCCGAAATATCAGCATCAATAAAAGAGCAGAGAAAATATGGAGGAAAATAGAAACACTTGCAGAGCACAAAAGCATCATGTCAGAAATCCGCTTTCAACACGCAATTATTACCTTAGGGAAAATATCAGCTAAGAGTTGAGGAAAACTGTTGTTTGTTTAGAGTAAATTTATTAACCAAATATGAATAAACGACAAGGACATGCAGCTAGACCAATTCTATATTAACCCACAAAGATAACCAAACAGGAATACTAAAAGGATAACCGAAGGACTCAACCCGAACTAAACCAGGCTAAATAAAATTAAATTACCGTAAGTTCGAACAGTGATAAGTGGAATGATACCGAAACAAAATACAAAAAAAAGACTTAAAGTAAAGTGGAAAGGGAAATAAACAACAAAACTGAGACAAAAATTAGTGTGACCAAAGTTAAGTGGCATTAAGTGTAAGTGCTAAAAAATGAAATAGTAAATTAAAGTTAAAATAAATGAATAGTGAGAAATTAAATAATAGATAAATAATAAAATTAAACACCGCGACATATATAACCTAAACTAAAAAACAACAATCTACAACTTTAAAAAATAACGGTAATGAAGCAAAAGTTAACAGAGATTAAGCGGTTCTCCCGATAAATCTGTTAATTAGAACGTGTGAAATTGCAATCAAAGACTTAAAAGCGATGAAATTAACTGAGTAATAGAGGGATGCGTGGCTCTGTATCTACTATAAAATCAATAGGTCCACCTAATGGCTATGTTTAAATTATCACTATTGTACCAAACGATTGAAATGTACGCAATATATGGAAGTAGTTTTTTAAAAACGTAACTTATGCGGAATAAATCGGTAACATATGTAGAAAAATCAGGAAATATTGGGAACTTGACAATCTCATAGCACGAGGATTGAGAAAACAACTGTTCCCGAGTGCCAGAAAAGCGGACTAGAGGGAAGAGTAGGAGATTTCCGCTTAAACCCAGATTTAAACTACCCAAATGTGACAGTAAGATGACCAAATATGAATTGAAACGATCAAATCAGGACCTATAAAGGATTTCGAAAAATTATCCTAATTAAGGCAAGAGAAAGAGGAAAAATAAAAGTGAATTCTAACGAATAGAATAAAAGGAATTAAGATATAAAACCAAAAATAAAAAACAAATAGAAAGTCAGAAATCAATAAGGTAAAGTAACACAAAACACCAACTGAAAGCTACAATTCTTCGAAAATAATACCCAAATAAACAGCATTTCAAACTAAATAAAGATGCAAGAACTATTGCTGCACTAGCAATAATAGAAAAAAAATGCCAACTAAGGTTTAAACACTAAACCATACAACACATTATAAACAAAAAATAGATAATAAAACCAACAATTTACTTAATTCGAACCTTAAACCCTAAATATAGCTTAACTACCAGAGATAAGCGTAACTTCCACCTACCCTTGCAACTCTCTTCATATCTCCTCTTCCATCTATTTCTATCTATTTCTTTTTATTATTCTTCTCTATGGTGGAGTAATGACCTCATTTATTTAATTTAAATTACAAAAATAATGAAGAAGGGAATGGTCCAAGTAAAAGGGTTGATTTAAACAAAATTAAGGTATAGAAAGTTTAATTATAGTGAATTATACAGCGGGACCGAGTGAAGAGAGAGAAAACATACATATCAGCGAGTACATAATGATGAAATATGAAGGTCCGAGTTCGTGAACGAGGAAGAAGCATCTGCCAGGTCCGCAAAAAAAAGGCGACGTCGTAGACGGAGGAGCTGACACCACGAGGAGACCAAATCGGAATGATGGCCGTCCCGGGTACAACGGGTAACGCCTTATATAGGCGTTGCCGAGACTGTTAGGACCCGGCTATACATGGCAGGTTCGAACGCTCGGGATGGTCCATCCGCCGGATTATTTTTTCTCCTCGTGTAGTGTATGTTGCGGGCCGACATCTGGAAGCGAGTTAAGAGGATGTGTAGTGTTAAAGCGGATGGCTTCGTCAGGATACAAGGTGGGACTTTTTCTTTGCGGGTGTTTTGGATGGCCGGCAAGCAGGCAGAAAATATCTGGGTCAGAGGGAACCAAATCAAAGTGAGACACAATACCAGGGACTCAAGGTAATAGGCTACTGGAGGAGAGTCGAGGTTCGCCGTGGGAATGGCAATGCTGTCCGGACCGCTTGTGAGAGCCATCCCGGAAAGGAAGGCGTCGCATGCCACCACAAATTTGGATGCCCGAATGGCAAACCATGGCCACCAACGTAAGTCGACTAGGTCGATAAGGGCGAAGAACCATGTGTTCCTCTATCGCTGTGTGGCCGGAAGTTGAACCCATAGTAAATACAGCAGTAGTAGTAGTGACGGCAGTCGTGTCGTGGTGACCGCCCCATTCCAACCACCAGTAATAAAGAAGATCACCGCCTGATCCCGCCGGCTGCCAATTTCTTCCGAGCTTCTTGAGTATTTTTCTTATGATGTTAAGGCCTGTTGATATATTTCGCTCCGCGTCCGTGGCCAATGGTGAATGTCAGGCAAACATAGTCGCCTGTGCAGGGAGGACTGGCCATCCTGTTCGCGAGTTAAGAGCTCTGTCCGAGAGCTGAATGTTGGATGCTTGGGTAGATCGTTCTTTGGCATCCCGAAACGCCGGCCCTCAACCGTAGTGCAATACTTAGTGATAGAGTCTGCGGTACTGGTAGGTGATCTGTCTCTCGATTGAAGTCAAGAACTCCAGGACCCGGTACAAGATGAGATGGAGAAAGCTCTCCTCTCTGCCCCGTTATTGTGAGTCTTGAGATCTGAGACTACAACCGACAACTTGGTTAGATTTTGAGAAGGTCCAACTGCAGCTCCCTCTTCAGTGGGGTGCTGGGGCGCCAATATAGCTGTTCTGAGTGTAGGCGGTAGCCAATCGTCAGGCTGAAGGGGAAAAGCGAAAGGCACGTATAGTTCCGTGCCCTGAGCTTGCGTCCGTCCCACTACGGACACTACAGGAGATGGGGACCTGTTTTCCTGCAGCTTATTTCCGGTACGATGAGAGTGAGAGGTGTCTGTTGTAGCTATAAGTCGAGTGTGTGCACTCGAGGCCGCTGGCCCCTGGGGTGCTGTTGCGAAGAACTGGAGTTGTTCGAGGGCCGCAGAAGGAGGAGCCGAATCTCGGTTCTCGGAATCTGTCCTCTGTAACTGGTCGAACAGACTTCGCTAAGATGGCAAGACAATGCCTGTGTCTCTCAGAATGATACGGGTCGGCAGCCGTGAAACCTTCGAACATCACGCCTTGGTAACTCTCTCGAGGGCCCGGTAATCAAAGCACGATGACGAGTGGCGTAACACAAAAGGCGACTTCGTAGACGGATGTATTTCCACCACGAGGAAAGTGAACGTGAAAAAGTTGCGTTTTCCTTGATTCGTTTCTGCGCTCACGTCTTTGGCTGACAATCACTTGTAATGTTCAGCGTTTCATGTAAGTCTCCTTTTTCATCAGAATATTGGGACTATGGACGGATGGATTAACCACGAGGTACGGCCTGTTGATGCTTATAATAATAACGATACTAATATACTAATCAGAATGAGATTACTAATAAGAATGTTTCTGCCTGTCGATTTATACTAACGCCAAATAAGGAGTGAGGGGGGCGTGACTTATCCTACCTTAATCCGAACGGGGGGCGGAGCTGATCTAGTAAAAGGTATGTGTGAATGTTCTCTACTAAGCCTGACGGGTGGAGTCAAATGGGTGTGTGCATGTTAAGGGTAGGCCGTATGCAATAAGAGAGTACTTGCATTTGGATACCTTACCGGGCTTATCAAGCCAATATCCATAGCAAGATTATTTTTTTCTTTTCACAGATCCATGTAAAGTCTTGCGGGTCAGATCAGATTCCGTTATATGTGTGCATAGCTGTTTTCCACTGTCTGCGTTATCTGTTTCCTAAAGTGTGTATGTTTGGATATTCGCGTGGGAAAACAACGATTTCACTTCCATCATTACAAAATATTCTGTTTTGGATTAATACATAGAATATTACGTTTTAACATTATTTAGGAGTATTTGCTTTATTTTACATTAGGTAATTTTTCGGAGATGGCATATTATTCAATGTTCGATTTGTATGCCCAATATTAAGATTTCATAGGGCCAACGGGGGTGCATATGAGGTTCCTATTTAGGTCTACAAGACCTTAGATTATCTATTCCTCGTGCCAAAGACAGTACACATGGGACGTGGATAGCAAATCATAAAGAAATTAGGCAAATAACATGAAAACACAGTTTCCGAATTTGTTTTAAGTTTTAGGTCCATTGACCATTTAGGTAAGCTATTCCGTATTGAAGAAAGAATTTACGTATATATATATATATATATATATATATATATATATATATATATATATATATATATATATATATAGATAGATAGATAGATAGATATATAATGGGTTGAGGAATAAGTTCTTGCGGTTTTAACAATTTTATTCATTACAATTAACAATTTTAGAAAAACTTCATTTTTAATTGATAAAAATATGCAATTTAATCAATAATGTATTTTCCGTTCTTATTTACGACTTCTTCCCAACGTTCAACTAGTTTTTCGATGCCTCTGCAATAAAAATCTCTGGAATTTAACTCGAAGAATTCTTGTAGTCAGGTTTTTAATTCCACATCAGTATTGAACGAAACGTCGC
This sequence comes from Ceratothoa steindachneri, assembly GCA_963969495.1. Classification (NCBI taxonomy): domain Eukaryota; kingdom Metazoa; phylum Arthropoda; class Malacostraca; order Isopoda; family Cymothoidae; genus Ceratothoa; species Ceratothoa steindachneri. Next base: position 117,300,279 of record OZ018323.1, on the reverse strand, counting down.
GCAAATTGTTGGAGAGCGATCGGAACAGTTGGAAACCCGATGGAACTAAGTCTGGCGAATATGGAGGATGTGGCAGGATTTCCGAATTAAACGTTTGGATGGCGTCTTTTGTCATATTGGTAATGTTAGGATGAGCATTGTTGTGTTGCAGAAATACTCCATAACGTCAAAAAGGGCGTTTTTCACGAATAGCTTCGGTGAGTCGATACATTTGTTGAACGTAGTGTTCTGCATTGACACTTTCGTTGTTTGCACGGAGCTCATAAAGAATGATGCCTTCACAATGCCACCCCCCCAGCATTTTTTTTCGTGGATGAAGTTCTTGCTTTAATCGCGAAAGTGTTTTTTTATTGGAGTTAACCATTGTTTTGGATGGTTAATGTTGACATAAACACACCACTTTCCATCGCCTCTTATGATGCGGTGAAGAAATCTGTCCTTATATCCACGAGTAGCCTTGTGAAGAGCAAGTAAACCTGCGGCAATCATGGGGCGTTAAAGATTGTTGCTTTCGCTCAAAGAGTGTGGAACCCATGCACCGGGTTTTATACTTTTCCCATCGAATGAAGAGATTCATTACAGTTTTCTGATCACTCGTCAATTGAACAGCCAATTCTCTAGTCGATTAAGGAGAAATTTCATGAAGAAGGTCGTTCAATCGATCTTTATCCAACTTAATGAGGCGACGAGAACATTCTTTGTCATTAAGATTAAAATGACCGTTTTTAAAACGTGAAAACCACCATTGAGCTGTCCTTTCTGATAAAGCGTTTTCTCCGTACACAGCAAAAATATCGCGACGAGCTTTGGCTGCGTTTGCATTGTTTCCATCTCAATTGAAAATGAATAACAACAAGTGTCGAAAATGCGCCTCTCTTTCAACTTGACATTCCATTTTGAGGGTACCAAACAAAAATTAAATTAACACAACTTTTAAATAAACCGCAATGACTTATTATTCAACTTTTTAGACTTAGCCTAAGCAAAAGCTTAATAGTCTACGCTGTTAAGGGACGTAGCCTAACCTTTGCAAATTTTGCTCTCCTGATTTATTATTGTTCCTTAATATGTGCACAAATCACGTCAACAAAACCTAAATCAACACAACATTATGAAAAACGCAAGAACTCATTCCTTAACCTAATATATATATATATATATATATATATATATATATATATATATATATATACATATATATATATATATATGTATATAAATATATATATATGTGTGTGTATGTGTACGGCAAACAGAGATTGATTGACGCCGGAAGGAAGAGAAATCAAAAGTACCGACGAAAACGAAGGATTAGGAGCGACAATAACGTAAGAGGAACTGAGAAGTCCCATCAGCTCCTTGTAAACTAATGACACCTCGAAAAACAGGACTAACTAAGTGTAATTAAGAGAAAGTCCCTTGAAATATAATGCAATCTATCACTTACATCTGTAAGCTTACTATAATTAGTTGCATTTCCAGAAATATTCAAAGTGGCAAAGAAGGTCTTCCTCCTGAAACAACGCATGTAATCATCAGTAGTCACCAGATATAGACCAATATCGCTAATGAATTTTCTGTGAAAGGTCTACGAAAAAATGCTTAACAGAAGATTGATGGAATTCCTAGAAGAAAACATGGCAATTTTCAATTCCTCCTCGTGGACAGCTGTCGATCTTGAACTGAAAACGGCTTCCGGCGTTCTAGTCAACAACGGCTACCCACAGGAATACATCGATGCCACTATAAAAGTCTGAACTTGGCCACTAGATCTGGTGCCCGGCATACACCGAAGAAAAATACCATCGATCTTTATTATAAAGCCAAAATGAACACAGGCTACTGTGCAGACGAAAAGTCCCTCAAACCCATTTTTTATCGAAACGTTACCCAAACCGAATCTAATAGGTTATAAACCCAATAATATATTACCAGACAAAGAAAACAAGTAGGTGCATCATGAAGGACTCTTGTCTCTCTCCGACAAGCGAATTCCAGAAGACTAATGTCGTGTACCAGTATTCGGGTAAAGTCGGTGACTGCGAAAACCGCAATTCCTAGTACACCTGCGTGACCTCCACAACCTTGTCGAGGCGACTGACGGCTCACCTACTGGATGTGGCAATTTAAATACATGCCCACTCTCACGGCGCTACATTAACCCGTGAGACACTAATTAATAACACCTCCATCATCCTGAGACTACAAAACCACGGAAGATTGCGAATGTTCGAAGCCTTCATTAATAATTAAAAGAAACCGGCAATTAATGTGCAACTCCAGCCCGAAACCATAATTCCAACAACTCAGTGTCTCCGCTTCGACCATCGCTAATACAAAATCGCAATTTCCTTTACTTATTGAATATTATCTGAACTTAAAAAAAATTTCATTGAATGTGTTTGGTCATTTTGCAGCACTAATTATTATTCTTAGAGGTAGCAAAGCCTCCGTCTATGGTGCAAAAACAACTAGTAAATTGATTCCACACAAAATACGGAAATGGTACTGAAGAGAGGCAAAAGCAAAGTCAATTATTCTATAGCGCCTATTATTTAAACATTAGTTTGCCCTTAAAATTTTCCTAAACTGTGATTGGTCAATTTTGTATCCCTTAAGTTTAAGTAAGAAAGTATACGTAGTGTATCATTGTGTAAGTCATTCAATAAAAGAAAACATCGGGAAGGGTGAGATGTCCAGCAAGAGAAAAAAGAGAAAAGAGTAAACAACTTAATAAGAACTAAACATGAAGACCGACGTCAGATACATTAAAAACCTGAAAATATTCTCCCTCAACGTTAATGGATGGAGGAACAAAGGCGGTATATACAACGAGATTATAAGATCAATATCCCCAGACGCCGTACTAATATCTGAACATGGTTAGAACGGAGAGAGTGAACAGATAAAGATCTATAACTATGCGGTGCTAATGACAAGCCACTTAAGGGAAAGATAAAACAGAGTTGCCATTGCGATTAGGGAAGATATCAGATTCAAAGAAATCCAAGATCTGGAGGAATCCTACTTAGCCATTAAGATTAAAATGACCTACGATTTTATAATTGTAGCAGTGGGAGACCAGCCACCAAGACGTCCATATTTACCAATTCCTAACTTTATCTAACTGTTTAAAAGAGAGGCATCAACCATTTTAATAGGAGATCTAAACACACGATGCAGAGAAGCTGGATACACCACCGCATTCAACAGTGCTTGGACTTCGCTAAGCCTATTAATTAGCAGGGATATCGTACAAAGAGAAGGCCCCAATTTTGCTTCCTTTCACACAGGAAGGTCTTCAACTACATCTGATATAGTACTGATGATCCTCAACTTCTCTCTCAGATCCATATGTTCTGTCAAATCATGTTAGCATGATAACAACCGTCTCAGCATCTCTAATACAGGTAAAAATCCCAAGACCCTGATGTCTGGCCAAAGCCAACTGGGACGCATACAAGGGTATCTCACGAACATACAGATATATCAGATGGAAGCAGCCACACCCGAATATATCAAAAGACAGCTGAAATCACATAATAACAAAGCTCATGGAAGCCGATCGCTTAGCTGTCCCCTGGACAGAAAACAAAGTACTACCAGCTCCCAGGTGGGAAGCAAATATATTAAACAAAATGCACCAAATGTAAGCTCTCATCAACCAGATAAATACTTATGACAACACTGTACATCTTTACAGAGAGCAAAGAGATACAAGAATTGAAATCAAGCAACTTATTAAGGATAAATTGGGAGAAAAGTGGAATAACATTATAGCTAAAGTTGATGCAGAAAGAGACCCCAAGAAATTTTGAGGCCAATTGAAAAGATTGAGAGGCACCCACCCTAAAAATAGAATAACAATCAAAGTTAACGGTAATGAAATCTGAGGGGATGGAGAAATTGAACGCTATCTCAGAGAGTATTGGAGAAACCGTTTTAGAATAAATGAAGAAGAAAACAGGAACTTCGATGAAAGAACTCAGGGAACCGTTCTCGAAAGGATTAGGGAACTAGGTGAGCAGCTCTGCCTGCACTATAGCGTTAATGGTACTCGTCTCTCAGATGAGAAGGGGAAGCCCTTCACTATGAGAAATATAAGCCTACCCTTAATGGCTTTAAACAAAAAGCTCGAGGAATAACCGTTATTACAAAGAAACATCTAATAGACGCTCCCCGAAACATAAACGAGGCCCAATTGGAGATATTTTTTATTCCCTGCCTTAATGTCGGTTATTTCCTAACCCAATTCCAAAAGCCCAAATAATATTCTTGCTTAAACCAGGTAAACCTAAAAAGGATGTAGGCAGCTATAGGCCTATTTCGATCTTGGAGTTCTTGAGTAACTCCTGGAAAAACTCCAGAATAACAGATTAAGAAACTATCTGGATGCCACAGATCTATATAATAATCAACAACATGGGTTCAGAATAAAACTTGGCACCGAAACAGCACTCGCATTGATTACTGTACGAATTGCTATCGCCAAGGCCAAAGACCACAACGTAGACATAGTGCTTCGCGACGTGTACTCAGCCTTTGACAAAGTATGGCTTCCGGCACTTAAATTAAAAATAAAAGATAACGGAATAAAACAAAATATACCAGTTTTATTTTGCGACTATCTGGATGGCCACCAGGCAATCTTAAAAATCAATGATAATGAAAGAGAGCCATCGGAACTGGAAAAAGGGGTGACACAAGTAGGATGCCTCAGTTCTACCCTGTATGCAATTTGCACGGGCGACTTACTCCATCCTAATCAAGAATCAGCCTAATATATACAACTGGCAGACGACATAACACAGGTCGTCACCAGCAACTATCGCAACACCAGAGATATAGCAAATAGGACAATACGAGAAATTGAGAACATCAATAGATACAAGAGAGAGAGAGAGAGAGAGAGAGAGAGAGAGAACAAAATAAAAACAAACATCAACAAGTTTAGAATTAATCCGATGGGGAGACGTAAAACTTAAGATGTTCAAATACAAGGTAACCTCTACCCATACTCCAGAAATGGCAGAGTACTTGGCCTCAAATTAACATCATCGGGGTATGTAGAGCACTTTAAAGAAAAAATTAATGCGGCCAAGATAACGCTAGAATCACCGTTTTGTTTACGAATGCTATCACTGAGAAACAAAAAGAAACTATATGTTACTAGTGAGACCATAACTGCTGTATTCCGCTATTCCCCTTCATGTCTCTAGCGAGACAATGGTGAGGAAAGCTAAAGCTGTACGAAATAAGGCCACGAGATTTTTCACCAACGCTTCACTTCAAGACCGGATCCCATCGACTATACTTTACGAAATTGTAGACATCGAACCAATAAATATGACTATTCACAAACGCGCAAAAGATATTTGGCAAAAAGATTAACAAATACCTACCAGAAGAAGTGACCCGAGAAATAAAACTCGAAGATGAAGAATTACCGAATCTACGTTTCAAATAAACCTTTAAACGTAGCCAGCTTCAGACGCGTCAGGCAATTTACCCGATTTATAGATAACAATGATGCTAATGAAGAAAAATAAAGAAAATAATACATAAAAACAATCCTAAGAATGATCCGTAATGGACAATTAATTAATAAGTATACAGTTAAAAATGATTATAATAAAAATATCCGAGGTGGACAAAAGATTCAAAATAAAAAGATTCGTAGTGGAGAAGAAAATAATAATAAATAAAATATAAATAAGTAAATAAAAATAGGGCAGAGACAAGCTAGTTGAACTCATCAAAGATAATTTTCATCGAATAAAAAGGTTTGAAAGCTTGATTCAGTTTATGAGAATCAATGTAGTGACAAAATGGAGAAAAGAGTTAAAAAGAATGAGGTTACCAGACAACATGGTACAAACTCTCTCACTCTATAAACACATTTTCCTCTCTTTACTTGAACTACATACACAATTTGCTCTCTTAGATCCTCGTTGATCGTTGTTATAATTCCATTTCTTTTCATTCTCTGAAGATGACTGACCACGGTTGAAAGATGTCTCGGAATAAAATATGTCTTTTGCGAATGTTTTTTGTTGCCTACAAGACCCAGACAAAAACTTGTATTAAAAATAAAGAGAATATAAATTAAAATCAATAACGCTGCCACAGCTGTGGACTTAAACAGTGCATGTATACAACATGGCCTCTTTCCTAATTATATATTGTCGTAGAATGGACTCTCGACGATATACCATATATAACTATTCGTTGAGGGATCTATTCAATTATATTTAGAGTGCGTGGTTATCTGGTTGACCAAAGTTATTTATCCTTAAAATGCTTAAGAAGTGGAAATGAGCTCAAGGATAATAATATGGCTATCATAAATAAAATAAAGTTTTATTAATAAAACTATCAACAACACACAAAACGCAAAAAATTGACATAAACAGAGAAAGGAAAGGGTCATGAGAAATTTGGCTAATCCGAGGATTTAGATTTGGGACAGATTTAAAAAAGAAAAACAAATAACAATTAAAGGGATGGGATGGTTTGCTAAACCATTTGAACCACAGGATAGGGTTGACAAAAAGGTTAAATACTCAAAGGTAATGTTCAGCTTACGTAATTAAAAGTTGTTGTGCAGAGAAAGGCGACGCGAAGGAATCTTCGGTCCACTGGTGAGTTACAGCCGAAGGGGGAGGATTAAATGATCCTGACGTGACGTCTTGGGAATGAGAACCGTTTCTTGACGAACGGGGTTGAAGAACAATGGCTTTTCTACGTTGTTCTCTTTCTGAACAACAGGGGGGAGGGGGGCAGAACCATCTCTTGTCTACGGGCTCAAAGAACAATGGCTGTTCTAATGTTATTTTCCTTTTGAACAACAGGGGGGGGGGGGTGAGAACCGTCTCTTGTCAAGGGGCTCAAATAACAATGGCTGTTCTAACGTTGTTCCCTCTCTGAACATCAGGGCAGGGAGGGTAAGAACCGTCTCTTGTAAACGGGCTCAAAGAACAATGGCTGTTTTAAAGTTGTTCTCTTTCTGAACAACAGGGGGGGAGGTGAGAACCGTTTCTTGTCTACGGGCTCAAAGAACAATGGCTGTTCTAACGTTGTTTTCTTTCTGAACAACAGGGGAGGCCTTGTAGACTTGGCGTCTTAAAGGCTCGAACCTTGGCACTCAAGGGATATTGTCCTCTTCTGAACAATGATGGTGGATCTCGGGGTAGAGGGCCCTGGTGCACAAGGTGAGACCAGATCGGCGGGATGTCTCGCGAGGATAATCTGGATCTGAATCTGCTCTTAGTGATAAAGTTTTCATATAAATAGTCGAGCCATTCCCTTGGCGTAGAGGACAATAGAGTGGGGATTCGAGGGAATGCCCAGCCGCGCCTGAGAACAATACCTTATCTGCCAATAAGCCTTACTCAATCTGGCGAGGTCGGCGCATGGGGCGAAACGAGGGGGGAATGAACCTCCTTGGTTAAATATTGATTCAGGTGGCTGCGATAACGCGCCCGGCTTCAAGGCAAAAATGCACGTGGGTAGCAACGTGTTTCTAAATAACATGTGATAGCGGTTGAAATTAAGCGGCCTAAAACCGTTCTATCACACCCCTCCATTCCAGGGGAAGTTGTCACTTCGGAAAAAAAGAGAGAAGGGACAACGATAGAGCTCTGTTGTGGGGAACTCGTTTTCTTGTACCGATCGTACCTTCATGCATCTAGCTAGTATTACCTCAATACATATGATTATTTTGATCTTTTGATTATAGGGAAAACTAACCTTTAATACAAACTTAATCATAAAAGGGGCATGGAACAATGAAATGATATAAAATTAGTACATATGATACAAAATAATTTCTACGTAAATTAATGGGTACAAATATATATACATACCAAAAATTAGACATTTAGCGTTACAAAAGTCAGACATATACATTAACTAATTCTATTACTTGAGAATCTAATTTAAGTCGTACAAGACGGTATATACATACATGGAGATCCTAATCCTACGAATACAATTAATCTACACTATTTGGTAACGCATTTCCCACTGAGTGCGTCAGCGACCTGCTTATGTGAACCTTTTATATAATTTATCTTAAATTGATACTCTTGCAAAAGTAAACTCCAGTGCATAATTCGGCCGTTGGAGTGTCGTACATTCCGAATATTGGCCAACGGGCGGTGGTCAGTTCCTATCTAAAATTCTTTTCCTATTAAGAACATTTTAAATTTGTCTATAACCCAGATAATTGATAGAGCTTCCTTCTCTATAGTGACATATCTCTTTTCGCGTGGTAATAATTGGCGACTAGCATATGCAACTGGATGACTCGTTTCGTCATCCTCATATTGAAGGAGTACACCTCCAATGCCCTCAGTGCTCGCATCGGTCTTAATCCCAAAGGTTTTTTCCGGGTTGAGCAACAATAAAATGGGGGCAGAAATGAGCTTACTCTTGAGCTGATTAAAATGAGAAACAGCGACATCATTCCAACGTAGACGATCGGGGGAATTCTTTTTTAGAAGGGAGCTGAGGGGCGCCAAAATTGCAGCGAAATTCGGGACAAATCGCCGATAGTAAGAAGCTGATCTTAGAAATGATTTTAATTGCTTCTTAGTATTCGGGAGGGTAATTTGATAATACGCCTTGCACAAATCGAGTTCTGAGATGAACTTGGCGTTTTCAAAAAGGTGGAGGTTTTAGGCTAGCACCGGGATGGGCTCAGGGGCGAACACAGTTACCGAATTTAACTCCCGGAAGTCGATGCACATCCGATAAGAGCCATCAGGTTTCTTGACCATGACGATTTGATAACAATAACTAGAGGTGGAAGGTTCTATTATGTCTAAACTAATTAAATTATCAACTTCGGCGTTAAAGCTTGGCGTAAATGAATCGGCATGGGATAGGATTTTGAACGGACGGGTTCTAAGGTTGTTAATTTGATATCATGCTCGAAACTAGTAGCGCATCCAGGCTTCTCTGAAATAACGTCATCGAACTGAAATAATAGTTCTTGTAGCTGACTCTTTTGATGTGGTGTCAGCTGCGCGTCAATATCCAGCTCAAGGGTTCAAAAGACTCGCCTGGTAGGAAAAGAAGAGGTTAATCGGAATCAGGCTGGATGCACACTGTCGGGATTACATTAAAAAAACTCCGCGGGGTAATCCTCTTCAAGCGCCGATGTTTCGTCCAGTGCTACGAAGGTATCTCCATGGGCGCGTCGGGGGTACTTTTTTTCTTTGGGTCCACGGACAGTCTCCGTATCCTTGTTTTGGGCCCTATCACCTAAGGGTGTTAGTAATTCACACTCCTTTTGTGCCTTCTTAAAGTCCTGGTTAAGGGTCTCCGAGAATTCGGACGGTATCGGGGTTCTGATGGGGACGGGCTCCAGGGCTTCTTCCTAATCTCGCCCTCGAGGAAGGGTGGCCTGAGATACAGGGTGGGAACTTACTTATGGGCTCTGTCCTATAAGTACGGAACAAAATTGTATGGGTGCTGAAATGACTTCAGCCCAGCCATCATAATACTGACACTGCAGGTAACATCTAACGACGGGAAATTGGTTCGCCCGCCCAAGGTAGTCATGTACCACCGCAAATTCTTCGTGGTTGGGGTCCACTGGGGAGAAGAGCTCGTCGGACACGATGAAATACGTGCACCCTGTGTCCCTGACGAGAGTCGATACTCAGCAGTCGTTCACGCTGCCCTCCTCAAATTTCAAAGTTTTCGATGAACTTTTATCAAAAATAAAATTTACCTGATGGCCTGACGGAGGGGGAGAAGTTGCTGCTTGGGTCTGCACCACCGGGGAAGCCGGGGTGGCATTAATCTGGTAAACTTGGTGGGCTGGTATGTTTTTAAGCCTAGAATTTTGGGGGCAATTCCAGCTCGTGTGGTTTTCTACACCACAGGTGAAGCATATGATTGGTCGCTTCGGGAAGAGTGATGGAGGAGAAATCTTAACGGGAGTTTGGAGTCCCATTGTTGGTTTTGTGGAAAGAAGTTTTGGGGTTTTACGGGGCTCGGAAACTTCGTCGGCTTTCCTGGGAAAGGGCGCGAATCCTTCCTTCTTTCCTGGTTGGGGGGTTGGTGAGAAGTTCGATTCTCCTTTGGGTATAAATTATGGCTTGCGGCATAGACATTCGCTTCTTTGGTACACTCTTTAAAGGTCTGGAACCAACGATCCTTAACGAACGTGCGGATCTTCGTCGGGAGAGACGCCAAAAATTAATCCCGCAACACGAAGTCTGTTAAGGACTCGTAGTTGGGATCAACCTTTGAGGATTTTAACCAGAATTTTAAATTTCTCTGAAGAATGTATCCGAATTGACGGAACGTCTGTCCAGGTTTAATACGACCTCCTCGAAATTCTTGTCGGTAGAAATCGGGAGTCATATTATGAGCGGCCAATAACTCAGCTTTTAAGGTGCTGTAGTTAATTGAACATTCAGATGGTAAAGATATGAAAATTTCGTGCAATTTACAATTTAACAAGGGAATTAATCTTGCTACATCTTTAGCCCCCAGATCCATGTTATTGATTTGAAGGATCTTTTCGAAGTGGGCTAAAAATGCTCCGAAATCCTCTCCATCCTTGAAATTGGGGAGCTTAAGTGAGAGATTGGGCGGGGCTTCTGAACGTGAGGTGGCTGATTGTATATCGGCTTCTACACGAGCTATTTCAATCTGATGGTGAAGCTCAGCTTGTCGTTTTCGTTACTCTCTTTCTCTTTCTTCTCGTTGGATTTATCTTTCTCTTTCTTCTCGTTGGATTTCTCTTTCTCTTTCTCTTTCTTTTTCTTCTCGTTGGATTTTTTTTTGTGCTTTGAAGATTTCGAACTAAGGCATATTTGCACTTGAAGGTGCAATAGCCAATTAACTAAATTCCTTGCAATAAGAATTATGCCTTCTAGAGAATTAGCCTACCTAAATATGGGCACTGACCTATTCGTAATTGGTTTCTCGATCTAGATAACCAATTACTAAAATCACACAAAAAAAACACAAACAAATTATTATAACACTTCCTTGAGATACTTTAGCTTCTTAAGTTTTAAAAAAGGGGATAGCTATCGTTAAAACAAAAGAGAACTACTATACTTTATTCTCATAACGAATAACCCCATGCTTTACTCGACTGAGACTAGTGCTTGCAAAGATATAGCGGTAAACCTTACACCTGAAACCAAATTTAAATAATATATATATATATATATATATATATTAGAGAATGGACTCCCGACGATATACCATATATAACTATTCGTTGAGGGAACTATTCAATTATATTTAGAGTGCGTGGTTATCTGGTTGACCCAAGTTATTTATCCTTAAAATGCTTAAGAAGTGGAACTGAGCTCAAGGATAATAATATTACTATCATTAATAAAATAGAGTTTTATTAATAAAACTATCAACGACACACAAAACGCAAAAAATTGACATAAACAGAGAATGAAAAGGGTCGTGGGAAATCTGGCTAATCCGAGGATTAAGATTTGGGATAGATTTAAAAAGGTAAAACAAATAAAAATTAAAGGTATGGGATGGTTTGCTAAGCCATTTGAACCACAGGATAGGGTTGACAAAAAGGTTAAATACTCAAAGGTAATGTTCAGCTTACGTAATTGAAAGTTGTTGTGCAGAGGAAGGCGACGCGAAGGAATCTTCGGTCCGCTGGCGAGTTCCAGCCGAAGGGAAGGATTAAATGATCCTGACGTGACGTCTTGGGAATGAGAACCGTTTCTTGACGAACGGGCTTGAAAAACAATGGCTGTTCTACGTTGTTCTTATCTGAACAACAGGGGGGAGGGGGGCAGAACCATCTCTTGTCTACGGGCTCAAAGAACAATGGCTGTTCTAACGTTGTTCTCTTTCTGAACAACACGGGGGAAGGGTGAGAACCGTCTCTTGTCTACGGGCTCAAAGAAACATGGCTGTTCTAATGTTATTCTCTTTCCGAACAACAGGGGGGGGGGGGAAGGTGAGACCCGTAACTTGTCAACGGGCTTAAAGAACAATGGCTGTTCTATCGTTGTTCTCTTTCTGAACAACAGGGGGGAGGTGAGAACCGTGTCTTGTCTACAGGCTCAAAGAACAATGGCTGTTCTAACGTTGTTCTCTATTTAAACAACAGTGGAGGCCTTGTGGACTTAGCGTCTTGAAGGCTCGAACCTTGGCACTCAAGGGATATTGTCCTCTCCTGGACAATGATGGTGGATCTCGATGTAGAGGGCCCTGGTGCACAAGGTGAGACCGGATCGGCTGGATGTCTCGCGAGGATAATCTGGATCTGAATCTGCTCTTAGTGGTTAAGTTTTCATATAAATAGTCGAGCCATCCCCTTGGCGTAGGGGACAATGGAGTGGGGCTTCGAGGGAATGCCCAGCCACGCCTGAGAACAATACCTTATCTGCCCATAAGCCTAACTCAATCTGGCGAGGTCGGCGCATGGGGCGAAACGGGGAGGGATGAACCTCCTTGGTTAAATATTGATTCAGGTGGCTGCGATGACGCGCCCGGCTTCAAGCCGAAGATGCACGTGGGTAGAAACTTTTTTTTAAATAACATGTGATAGCGGTTGAAATTAAGCGGCCTCAAACCGTTCTATCGCATATATATAACTCATCTAACTATGTTCTCTCCCCTTACTTCTCCCATCTCGAAGTTTTTTTTGCTTCTCACGACCGCCAAACCACTACTTTGCCGCTAAACGGAAGGAAGATGAATGGAACACTCACCATCAATGCCTCCTCAATAACACAACGAAAACTTCCGTATGAAGTTGCCTGACGAAAGGCGAATGCCCACCTCCAGAATTTGAAATAGGTTTTAAATACTAATAAATAAAATTAATCTGGTTTTTAACTTCCAGCCGGATAACAGAGACTGCATTCGCCAGTTAAAATGTTCCAAAATAAAGTATGCAAACTCAAAATAGAACTTTGTCTTTAACAAAACATGCTTAGAAGAGAAACTAGTATCATCATACACATATGAGATCTCTGTGGCGTTCCATTCTTTTTAAAGAGGATAGGTGCTATTAGCGTTGTTAACACCCCTAAAATGACAAATCTAAAATAACCATAGAAGGACGTAACACAGCATAATGTAAACACAAACATTAGTGTTTACATATTGTGCAAAAACGTGGAGAAAACTTTCATCAAATTTATTTACAGATAACCAACAAATTCTAGCTTTCCGTACCAAATTCTTAGCGTGGTTCAGGGTGTACCCTCAGTGATTCTAAATTGTTTAACCATTTTAAATATTCAATCACATTTGGATTTAATCAATTATCATATTGTTTGTCGATTTTTTGTGTTTTGCCCACATCTATGATTTGGAAGGCTTTGAGGTTGACTGTGTGATCCTTCCTTTAGTTGTTCTTACAATTCTTCTCGAGTGTATGAGTCATCATACGTCGAATAGTCTTTTCCTTTGCTAAGCTTTTAGAGTTAATATCGGCCGAGTCAACGAGGTACTTTTACAAAAGGAACTTTTCTTTTACCGATATAGGTAAACTTTTTTATAGGTGACCGGGTGTTCCGCTGGGTGCTATTGTTGAGGCTGCTGCTGCTGTATTTTCTTGCCTTTTGACTTCTAAGTCTTAGTTCTTTCACGTTTTTCGCTTCCTTTTCGAGGCAGGGGAAGGGGGTCTGACATTTGCTGAAATGCTTCTTTTCTTATAAAATCAGCGCAGTTTGGAAGTAATTTTTTTACTCCCTACTTGAAGGAATATTTACAATGGCATAGCACCTGTTTCAAAATTCCAGAGCAATGACCTCTACCGTATCTATTTATTGTGGTACTAATCTCAAGAATAAACCAACAAGTCCGTTGGCTTTCGCCTTCTGGCCATATCACTGTCGGCGAACATCATTTTAATAATATTTTACTTCTTCCAGAATTTTTCTATTTTCGTGATTTTTTGCCGATGAATGTTTTTTCTCTATCTGAGTCTTGATCTTATTGCACGAATCGTTGGAGGATGATGGTTCTCAGAAATAGAATTTCGTTAAGAAGAGAGACCTCCATTTAATTTTTTTAAGACTTTTCTAACTGCCCTAATTATTTTTGGCTGTGGAAGATTGTAGCGAAACCTGGGGCACGGCAAATAAGCGGATAAGAGCAATGCTGAGTTTTACAAATATATATTACCTTATCGGTTATCTGCTGGGTTTTTCTCCCGCCGGAGGGTACGAAGTGAAAAGGGCGAATGATTCTGTGTGAGCTTGTGCGTTGTGCGTTAAAAAAAAGAATTCATCACTTTGATGAGGAAGGATCCTATAATCCTTAGACGACGGATATCTTAGTTTTTTTTCGGAAGAATTGGTGTTTTATCATTCATGTATATATATATATATATATATATATATATATATATATATATATATATATATATATATATATATATATATATATATATATATATATATATATATATAGTATATATATATATGTATATATATATATATATATATATATATATATATATATATATATATATATATATATATATATATATATATATACACACGAGGGGCAGTCAATAAGTTTTGCGAATCAGTAAGGCAAAACAGAGGAAGGGGGATGGCTGTTTGTGGGGGTATTAGGACAAGTTAGGACCTGCAGCCGCACGCTCCTGCCTCGTCTATTTAAGAAGCAGTAGGTGATCGTAGATCATAAGTCACAAATTTTTCAACAATGGAGAAGGTTGAGCACCGCCCACTGATCAAATTTTTTACCAAAGAAGGCAAGAATGCAAAAGAGATCCATGAACGCATGGTTGCAGTGTACACTGACACCGCCCTTACCTATGCAACCATTGCTCGCTGGAATATGGAGTTCCGCCATGGTCGTGAGTCCCTTGAAGATTACCCCCGTCCAGAACGCCCGTCAGACGTAACCAACGAGGACAATGTGGCCCGTGTGGAGAGGATGATCCTCGAAAGTCGACGGGTGGAGGTTGAAGAAATCAAGCGAGAACTTGTAATATCACATAGAAGTGTTATCAACATCATGCAAGACAATTTGGCAATGACCAAGGTCTTTTCCTGCTGGGTCCCTAGAAACCTTACGCCCCATGATCGACTTCAACGCCATCAAAGTCCACAAGGCCAGATTTGCACAAGCTGCCCTGCGCGAGTCTGGATTCGAGAAGCTCAACCATCCCCCCCTACAGTCCAGATCTGGCCCCTAGCGACTACTTTTTATTCCGCCAGCTCAAGGCTGCATTGCGTGGACGCCAGTTTGGGGACGATGAAGATGTCCAGCTCGCCGTCCAGGAGGATTGAACAGCATTCGGGAGATTTCTGGTTGTCCGGAATTCGAAGCCTCAGGGACAAGTGGCGCAATTGCATTGAAGTCGAGGGTAGTTATATTGAAAATTAATAAAACACTTTTCCTCATATCTCGTTTCCTTATATCAGAATTTCCAAACTTATTGACCGCCCTTCGTATATATATATATATATATATATATATATATATATATATATATATATATATATATATATATATATATATATATATATATATATATATATATATATATATATATATATATATATATATATATATATATATATATATATATATATATATATATATATATATATATATATATATATATATATATATATATATATATATATATATATATATATATATATATATATATATATGATGAAAATTAATGCAATATCGCAAGAAAAGATGAGAAATTAAACCACATTCTCGGAAGACAATTTAATTCAGAACAGTTTTGGTGTATCTCACACCCTTTTTCAACTGACACTGGATAGAAAATATATGAAAAGTGCTTACAAACATAATACAGGATCAGGTCGTGAGATACACCGAAACTGTTCTGAATTAAATTGTGTTGGGAGAATGTGGTTTAATTCTTCATATATATATATATATATATATATATATATATATATATATATATATATATATATATATATATATATATATATATATATATATATTTATATATATATATATATATATATATATATATATATATATATATATATATATATATATATATCGGATATTGCAAGCGTCCTGTTACCCTCACTACAATGCTCTAGACAAAGGACACAATGGTAGCTTGATCCAGTTAGACACGTTTTTATGTTTAAAAATATAAGTATGTGTTTAATTTCATATAGGAATCAATTTCATTACCTTCGGCTGCAAGCATGCGCTCCAGGCGACACCTGAAGGCCGCGCACACGGTGGAGACGAAGTCCTCCCTCATACTGGCCCACACGCGGTTAAGGGATGACTTCAACTCGTCGACGACGCAGTTGCTGACTTTGCAGACATTGCCCTTGATACACACCTCCCTTCTATATTCCTTTTGGCAGAAGTTTATGTTCGACTCCGACACGTTCTTGGCCGTATGGGCTGGGCATCATCCCGCTTAAAAATGTAGTCCATCTTCTTTCTAATCTTTCTTACCCAGGGCAATACTTCCGTGGCCAAAATATCCGTTACTCGGCTAAGATGAGCCTGTAACCGGCCGAGGACACACCAGTGGCATCTTCTAGCTATTTGACACGACCAAGAGCATCATCATGGAGACCGGTGATTGGTGGTAGACAGGTAGCGGACTTCGGAGACGTCCAAGCCGAAGCTTATCACGCGGTCGTTCTGCTTGTTGATAACCGGAGGGGCCGCTAATAATTTTTCATCGGAAAATTTAAAATTTGATTGCCATGATTTTCTATTCGTTGAGAAGGCGACGACGGCACCCCTGACGTTGTTCTTACATACGGTTGATGAGCAGAGTCCTTTCCACGCACTTCAAGATATTGCTGCCCCTAGGCAACGTGGCCGCAGAGATGTCTTTTGAGCATCAAAAAATTTTCTAAGGACTTTTTCACCGATAACAACTGACATCTTGAAGTGGGCCTTATCAATATCAATCTTTGAGGTCTTCTCCGTTGTTGAGCCTCTCCGTGACACTGTTGTCGGTTATCCGACTGAATTTGAGAAGCTTGGTTAAGTTCAATCTTGTTGAGGTACGCGCGCTAAAGAAGTGAGATCTCTAGTTTTTAACTTCTATCCCGACATACCTGTACACAACCTTTAAGGAAGTTTTACTGGCACATGCTGAAGCAATAGATGTTTATGTTTGTTTGATTGAACATTTTCTATCACACAGTAAACCTCTCAAAAGCTAAAAAAAACGATTGTAACAGAACCTTTGCAATACTCTGTGTATATATATATATATATTTATTTGGAAGCCTGTGTGCGGAAGGGTGTTCAGGGAGCAATTCGACATGTGAATCTTGCCTATGAGTCCTTTTCATGTTGTTACGTTCTGTGTTTAGTTTTTCAGGGTTTACCGATAATGCATCTTCGCTCGCTTGACATTAGAAGCGATGATGCGGGTGTGCGATGGCAACGTAGCTTTTAATGTTGGAAAGTCAATGGTGCCTCTTATAATAAAAGTATCATCACTTTTTAATTAGTTAATTTTATTGTTTTTACTGCTCGAATTAAAAATAGTCAATATTTTTTTTATGGAAGCAAAAAGACAGTTTAACGGAAAACTTTATGTTGGACTTACTTTTGCAAGTGCCTTGTTTCTATCTTTAGTACTACATCAATGATGAAAAAGGATACAAGTCTGACTTCATAAAAGGTCAATATTTTGGCATTGTTTGTGCACTGAAGATGGAAGCTAATCACTTCCGAAAATGATGTACAGAATCAATATTTCCGTTGACTTCCGGGTCTTTTTTTCATAGAAGAACTCGATGTTGAATGGAAGACCTACATTTCTTATGCGTATTAATATTGTCAATTTTGGTCAAAAGCAAGACCAATCAAGAGAGGTTTGTAGAGCAAGATTTGAGAGTAAAAGCCCAAGAGAAGATGCTAAATAAGTATAATAAAAATATTAATTGCCTTCAAAGCTAAATGCTGAGAAGGGTTACTGATTACAACAAAGTGAAAAATATCGGGCATAAAATCCTTCTGTTATTCCAATGCCTAAACATGGAACTACGTTGTGATATACACACTACACAGAAATGCAAAATTTCCCCTGCCACGAAGAGATATGTAAAACAGACTCAAAATATTAATTCTAAGAGAATATATTTGCTGAAAATTAATAACATCATCAATAGAACATTTAGAAACATAATTAGAAGAATTTAATATAATTACATCGTATAAATATAATGTTTTAATGGTTTGAAATATCAGTTTCAAACGACAACACAAATATGAACCAATGGCAAAATTTTCAATTCGATGACATAAAGGAAAAATAGCAGCTTAATTGCTTGATAACTACGAGGTTATTTCCTCTTTCGTGATTTTAGGGTGGCAACCTGGATACGGACCAATAGCAAATAGTCGAATTAAAAATGTGTGGCTCATTAATTTAGTTTGTGACTAGCGTTAAATAATACTTATTTAAAAGTGTCATCTATCCATTATATCTCCAAATGTGCCAAATTGTAATGATCTTCGTAGAGATCTAAATTTATAGCTATCGAGTTCTTAATTTGCTGACTCCACCAAACCGAGGTATGGAGATAAATGTATAAGTAAGTAGGAGGGAAAGCAGAGCTAAATACATATCTAATTTCGATTATTTTATAACATAATAAAACTTTATTTTGTGATAAGAAACAGTTTAAGATATAAATGCCAAAGACTTAAAGAGCTTTTAGAGCACTGAGAGTTAACTTAACAAGAATAGAAATGGCTTTGCCCAATACACAAATGACGGCGAATCAAATCGTGGTAGCATATTAGAGTTTTTGGCTTTAAATTGAAATAATTTTTCGACAACCGTATCTCAATTGGGTCATGATAATGTCTAAACGCATTATCTAAACTTTGTTTCCATAATGTATTTTATATGATTTATTTAGCAATCTGTTTCGTTCCGGATATCCCATAGCCGATCTATTTGTCTATTGAAATGATGAAAAGAAATTAGTCCCATAGTAATGAACGACTTATCGTATATGAATTCCTAATCTAACGTCCGTTAATGATTTCTAATTTACTTAAACTAATCGCATACTATAATATACCTCACTTAAATATTTTTATTAAAGCATCATGAAGCACTTCAGTTTTAGAGAAGAAACATCTAATATAACAGAAATATTAACTAGAAAGGAAATTATGTCTCGATAATCTATGTATAGGTCTAAGATTTATGTTTGTTTTTGCACCTTAATAAAACACTTTACCATGTAAACTACTATTTGTTAATTGAGATATTAATTACAAGTGGACTTTCTACACTTAATCGGCACAATGAAGAGTACGTTTACGATTCAGTATACATAAAATAACATTCGGAGGATGTGAACTAAACATGAGAAAAGGAAGCAAGTAAAAAAATAAGAGAAAAAGATCAAATTTTAAGTTAAAATATTACTAAATTCCTAAAATTGTTCTCTGTTTTCCCGACTCTCTTTTTCCTATTGGGAGAAAAGAATTGCATTCCCCCGAAGTATCAAGAGGAGAGGGTTTGTTCTTGCCATATATTCATCACATATAAACTCTTTTAGATATTTGTATTAATATTTCTTTTATTTGCGTTTTATTTGCTGCCTGTGTTTCCTGTTCCACTTAATCAATGGTTAGTTTCCATTTTGTCTCGCAAACCCTGAAACTCGTGAGCCCCAAGTGAGCCTAAGATTGTCTTTAGTTCGTACTTTTGAATAATTCTGCTCGTTCTCCGAACTATTTTTGTGGAGGAGGATTCTGATCTCTCCCGAATTAGGCGTTTGGTGACTCAAGAGATCTTATTCACGATGATTTATTTCCCCATCATTGTTTCGTACCCCTATTCATACTTTTTATGCTTCCTCTTGCCAACATCCACTATCTAACACGTCTGAACAGAAATGAAAAAGGGTATTATATGATGGTAAGACAATGCGAGGCTTTTAAAAGCACTCCACATTAGTCCTTCATAATTTGTAAGAAATTCGTTATTCTAACTACATTTGGAGAGAAAATTTTCATCACTAAAGACAAAAACACGTTCCGGATATCCCAAAGCCGATCTATTTGTCTATTGAAATGATGAAAAGAAATTAGTCCCATAGTAATGAACGACTTATCGTATATGAATTCCTAATCTAACGTCCGTTAATGATTTCTAATTTACTTAAACTAATCGCATACTATAATATACCTCACTTAAATATTTTTATTAAAGCATCATGAAGCACTTCAGTTTTAGAGAAGAAACATCTAATATAACAGAAATATTAACTAGAAAGGAAATTATGTCTCGATAATCTATGTATAGGTCTAAGATTTATGTTTGTTTTTGCACCTTAATAAAACACTTTACCATGTAAACTACTATTTGTTAATTGAGATATTAATTACAAGTGGACTTTCTACACTTAATCGGCACAATGAAGAGTACGTTTACGATTCAGTATACATAAAATAACATTCGGAGGATGTGAACTAAACATGAGAAAAGGAAGCAAGTAAAAAAATAAGAGAAAAAGATCAAATTTTAAGTTAAAATATTACTAAATTCCTAAAATTGTTCTCTGTTTTCCCGACTCTCTTTTTCCTATTGGGAGGGAAGAATTGCATTCCCCCGAAGTATCAAGAGGAGAGGGTTTTTTCTTGCCATATATTCATCACATATAAACTTTTTTAGATATTTGTATTAATATTTCTTTTATTTGCGTTTTATTTGCTGCCTGTGTTTCCTGTTCCACTTAATCAATTGTTAGTTTCCATTTTGTCTCGCAAACCCTGAAACTCGTGAGCCCCAAGTGAGCCTAAGATTGTCTTTAGTTCGTACTTTTGAATAATTCTGCTCGTTCTCCGAACTATTTTTGTGAAGGAGGATTCTGATCTCTCCCGAATTAGGCGTTTGGTGACTCAAGAGATCTTATTCACGATGATTTATTTCCCCATCATTGTTTCGTACCCCTATTCACACTTTTTATGCTTCCTCTCGCCAACATCCACTTTTTAACACGTCTGAACAGATATGAAAAAGGGTATTATATGATGGTAAGACAATGCGAGGCTTTTAAAAGCACTCCACATTAGTCCTTCATAATTTGTAAGAAATTCGTTATTCTAACTACATTTGGAGAGAAAATTTTCATCACTAAAGACAAAAACACGTAAATAGATGACGTTTTTCTTCGTGTTGACATAAATCAAATCAGATTCCTTCATAAAACTAAAATTTTTTCTACTTGGGTCCCAATTTAGGCTGAAACTAAAAGATTGTATGCACCTAATGGCTATAATTTTGTGAGAGTGGGTAGTTTTCTATTTTCGAAACACCATAAAATGTAATTAGAAGCAAAAATTAAGGCTATTTTCTAATAACATCAGCTGTTTATATGCACCATTGTTCCTAAAGACTTGCTTGTAAATACTGTTCGAAGGTTGCCTCCATCGCCAACTCATTGCTTTTGCCTGGATGAGATGAATGAAAAGACAATGAGGCACAGGACAGAAGGGACAGGTGCTACGAAAGTTTTGTTTTGATAACAAATTATGATGGAGATTTGACACTGAAATTAGTGGTAAACTAACGAGAAACAATAACTGTAAAATCTCGAGTACAAAGAGTAGAGACAAATATTAATTTTCACATCGTGAATATTTTCCTTTATTTATGAGAAAAACAATAAAATATTTAAGATTGCACCCCGTTCAGAATGCTTATTAGATAAAGGTAGTGATGAAGTGGTAAAGTAAGAAGAAATGAAATTGTGTAAAAGTTTCTCAGCAGAAAACAATTACTCAAGCTCCTCGTCAATGGGAGGGTATTCACCTCTCCACCACTTTTCACTATTTGGACTAAAGGCAGGACCATTTATTCACTCACGATCATAAATAAAGGAAATAATTAGCATAGTAAGCTAATAATGAAAAAAGATCAAGACAATCAAATAATAACACTTGAGAACCATATATTTGGTGAATTAACAAAAGTACATTTTCCTACCTAATTTGAGCATACTGAATTCAAATCTGAAATCAGATTCTCTCTAAATGCTATAGACTTTTCGTAATATCAATAACTAATATTATACAATAATTTTCATTTTATCACGCCTATCATCATGCCCTCAAGTAATTTTGAATCATCCTTTTGCGTTATTTATAGTAAAGCAGGTTTTTGGCACAAACATTTTATTGCATACGAGAAGGAACTTGAATTACACATTGAGATTACAAATACTGTAATAAATAGATGTTCATTTATTAATGACCGTACATCAGGCTGAAGGACCTCTTCTTGATTTTAATCTGGCAAAAATATGTGTTTGTAACTCTTTCTCTTGTAAGTCTTCTCTGGCTAATCTCTTCTAATCATCCAGCAATAGTCCCCCATCATGGGTCTATCCCAGTAACCTTGGTAGCGCTATTTCATCGTCATCAAATACTGATGGAAGCATTTCCCTTGTTCCTCGCTCACGGCTCCCAGATTCTCTGTGAATCGTTCTAGGTGACTATTTCGGAAATGCAGCTTCAGACTCATGTTGCATCCCAGATCACGATATGCTTAAAGCATATTAGTAACCAGATCCTCGTTGTTATGCGCTTTATTGTTTCCCAGGAAGTTACGAACGACGGCAGAAAATGAGAGCCAGGCTGCCTTCTCTTTTCCATCCATGTTGTTCACGAATCTAGAATCACTCAGAAGTCTTTGGATTTGGGTTCCATCAAATACTCTTGCTTTTATTTTTTCGTATGACAAAGCAGGAAACGCCGATACTATGTACTGAAAACAATCATTGTCAGTGCTCAACGCCTTGACATACTGCTTAATCGACCCTAATTTGAGATGAAGTGGAGGGAAACTGATCTTTTCTCAACTTACGATTGGCTCCTTAACAATGTTTGGCATTCTTGCTTTTAAAGTTTCCCAAACTGGCCAATCTTTTGGAGACGAGTGTTTGTTACGGCCTCGACTGTCCCACATACTTATATAGCATGCAAACTTTGTATATCCCTTCTGCTGGCCAAGGCGGAAGTTAACCATTCTTATGTCATCGTGGGTTTCTCGCAGATGGACATTGTGGCCGAGAGGAGCTGCACTAAATTCATTGCCATTGTGCAAAAAGACATACTTGAGGCTACGCTTGGAGCTCTCCAAAAACAGTCTTCACTCAGTAGGGCTATAGTTGCCAAGTCCCAACTCGGTAAACAGACCAGGAACATCGTGGCAGTATACAAATTGTTTGTCCTAAGAAAAATACCTAACAAATGTACTCTCCCTTTTTCGATAATATGATACGCGTACCGACCCGTAAACATATTTTTTTCACACAACCTGGAGGCTAAAAGTTCGGCAGCTTTCTTGGCGAGCGTCAAATCACGTATCAAGTCATACAAATCCTCTAGATTCAAACAGTGAGGAGCTAATGACTGTTCAGCATCTGGTAATGAATCTGCAGACCCTGAATCTACTCCGTAGACGTCCATATCAGGTACATCCTTTTTATCCTCGGGGGAAGCATATCCACTGAAAATCGGAACTGGTAAAGACTCAGAATGAGGTACTGACCAGACCGCCGAGTGAATGTTAGGATAGTCGATCTTTTGCTAATTTCTCTTGCCAATCCCTTTAGTATTCACCGGACAGAAATAAAAGTCCGATAAATGATCCATTGGCTCTCACCACACCATGGGGATTCCAAAAAGAAGAACATTTCTCTTTTTTTTCGTCTACTCAAGAAGATGTTCCATACAACTATGGCAAACAGCATATGGGGCCCACTTCTTATCTTAATCGCCAAGAAGAACATCAAAATATGCCTGTGAGGGAACAAGCACGTGATGGCAAAAATAACGTTTTGTTTTAAGCATGGCCTCCACCTGATGGACCTCATTCCCACTTAGAAGCATTTTTCCAATTTTAAAAGCGTGAGAAACGACAGGAGCGGGATAAGGAATGCAGCCCTTATCATCCGGGTATTTACCCAAGGAGAAACTCCCTCACGACCTTCCTTCCTTTCCAGCCATGCAGGGACTGCCTAAGGCAAACGCCAGCCGAGGCCTCGTTCGCATTACTCAAACGATGGATGATAGTCCCCCCTCTTCTATGGGGTAAGCTCCCTTACTCCAGGCATGCATATTTACCTCTGTCGCCAGAAACCGAGTAGATTGTGCGAGAAAAGTTCACTTCGAAAACAAGATTCTACTCCTCCTCGATTCGGGTCGTCGTACGCCGAAGGCAAGGACTCTGCGGGATAAGTCAAATATCCTTCCTCGATAAGTCAATTTTCCACCCTGGATAAGTCAGGTATCCTATTCACGAATGAGTCAATAATCCTCTCGCCATTAAGAACACACTTCTGACTCCGTGCAACGTCTCCATCTTGAAAAAAGAACTCAAGTCTTGTCCCAAAAGCTTCATTGAAGATTGATCTTCGCGCAAGACCACTTAATTACGCACAGTCGTCAAATCATTCCGTTTTGACGTCTCAGAAGAAACTTACTCTCCGTTTTCTTCGAAGGAATTCTATCGGAAGAATTCACAGCCTCCACTCTTTAAAGCTCTGCCTCCCCCCCTCCGTGATTGAAAGAAATATTTCAACTCGGAGCAAGTTGACTCTGGGCTCTGTCGAAGTGAACTCAACTTCTATTCCCCCTCTTCGCCCGATACAACCATCGTCTTCTTCCTTCATTTGTACAAGGTATCGTAATAAATACTTTAGCTCCCCCAATTTTATAATTACTGCCTACCGTTCCCCCATTATCATTGTGTGTTTAGTAAGTCACCGAGTAATCCCATCCTGCCGACCAATTTTAATTCATATAAATACCTAATTTCATTTCTTGCCCATTGACCACTTTAACGATTTGTCTTATTGTATGTATTCCTATTTTGTACCATTTTAGCCTAAATTATTTATAATTATTAAACTCTATTTTTGTCGACTCCTTTGCTTTCAACCTTTGAGCTCATCATAAAGTGTAGTCGCCCTGTAACTAAGTGAGACTCAAACAACTCAGCCAATAAGGAATCAAAGTAGTTCTATTGGATTCTTACGAGAATCAGACCTCGAAATCTGACCCAGCCGACCAAAATGTTGAAGAAAATCCCGCGCACTCCAAAATCGAATATAAAAGATATATGTATGGTATATAGAAACCAATTCCACGACAATGCCCTATAAATGCGGATCACAAAGTTTAATATTTTATGCCTTTGACGAACTAGCATGTAACAGCCACATATGTAGCAGCAGGTGTCTTGATCATTAACTCAATTTCCTCTTAAACATCCATCACTCTAACAAGAGACCTAAAAAAGAAACAATACATAATGTCAATATTTTGCACAATAACACATATTACTATCTTACTACTATGTACTGTGAAGTATTTGCTTTCTATAAGCACCCTCTCTGTCCTTTCGGAGGGCAGTTTTCGGGGAACCAAGAAAATATAAATTAAAGAATAATTATAGCATGTAGGTGAAAATGGATTATATATTAAAATTGGCAGATAAATGTAAATCACCAGAAAATATGTTTAAAATTGTTCCCCTGTGTATTTAAAGGTTTGCCGTAGTATTTTCTTCTACCTATTTGGCGACTAAATAGAAAGACGCGTGAGAGGCTCAACTCATTGTCAGTAAAGAGGCCCCATGTTATCATTCTACTAAGACCGCTTTCGCATGAACGTTTCTTCTTTCGCCGCGAGGTGTTCTATTTTTGTCATTTCTTATTCACGAGCATTTCTTGTCGCGTGTTCGGGTATTTCATTTCATATGACCTCTTCACACGTGCGTTTGTTGTTTCCTGTTGGGGCGTTCCATTTTCGTTCCCAGTTAACATAAATGTTTCATGATCAACGAAGCCTCTAAAAAAGTTCTTTGCTTATAAAATTACTGAGATCATGAAAATATAGACAAAGCTTCGTAAATAGTGGGGCCACCCTGTAAAAATCATTTTACTCTCTAGATGAATTGATAAAAGCTGATGCCGAGTTCTTTAACTATTTCCTTATGTAAAAGACAAACAGATATAAACGTGAATGCACTACATACTCTATAGAGCAATATATAACACTCATTTAAGTTGATAGCCGTCCGAGGGATTAAATGTTACTAGAGCGATGTTATGAGCACCTTAAAAGACTCCTGTATAACGGCCCCATTTCAACGTATGAGGAAGATTGTCGACTGCCGTTTTAACTAGAATGAGGGTTCGGTCAACATCATTTGGACGCTGATGTTCGTGTGAACACTTTCATTGAATTGCATGAATTTCAAGAACGTCCGACAATTCTAATGAGAATAATATTGGGTATGAAAGTCTTGATATTATATTATCTCTTGCGAGATAAAGAAATACATAGGTATAGCAAAACTCCTGTCATGGAGAAGAGATATTCTCCAATAAGTGATATTTTTCAAACAGGATACATCCATGGAGGTATCCTGTTTGGTGGGTAAAATAACATTATTATTAAGCAGAAAAAGTGGACATAAATAAAGATATAATAAATTAACAGGATAAGATTGGTAGAAGTTATTTTTTAGTCAGTTTGTTCTGATTAAATTTGAACAGTATGCGACCTTTCCACGCTGCTATTTAATTATCTTATCAAGGCCAAAAGGAAGAGATTGCCATCAGCACTTGCAAAAGTCGTCAACCGATCATTCGCAGCAATGATATTTGAGCGAAACACACACCTAGCAATCTCTCTCATTTATTCTTTCTTTACACGTCCGACACCCCATCCCCCGAATGAACTAAATATATGTAGCAATCTTGCTCTACTCAGATCTCTTGAAATATTTCTCAAACACACATACATACAAGAAAGCGTAACTCATACATGTCTCTTTTACGTATATATAAAAACATGTCATTTATTTGTCTCAAAGTCGGCACTCCATCCGATATTCCATCCATGCCTCTCACAATCTGCATCCCTATGATTATTCTACTCGCCCTTTCTCCTTAGGTCACAATAAAGAGAAGCGATCCTACTGGAGGTGATCCCGAGAAAATAAAAGAGAAAAACTAATACCCAGAAATGGTTTTCTGTGTATCACTTCTCCACACATACTGATATCAAGCGTTTAAGCTTGGGGGAGACGCGTGCTAGTTTGCGCGCCAACCACACAGTCCGATATTTTCGGTCTCTCAAAGGATGGATCTCATGTGTCGTGCTTTTCCAATTTTATATATATATATATATATATATATATATATATATATATATATATATATATATATATATAAAATCAAACAGAAAAAAATGAACAGCAGAATCCAAGTACTTTCAGTTTATTCTCAAGGAATTCATAACCAAATGACGTTCCGCCTATGTAGAAGGAAAGGATGTCATACAGAGAGGGCGTGAAAAATAGAAATATATTATCAGAAAAGAGAGATTGAAAATCAAGTACAATAGGGTAGAACATATAGATAAAATCTCTGCTAAGATATCCACGTGTGAGAGGGTGTGTGTGTGAAATTGTAGAAATATAAGTCACATAAATATTTATAGATACATATGTGTAAAAGAACAACCTCTGACCACCACCCCCTCTCCAATCTATTGAAGACCACGTGCGAGTGTATCCCGCCATGACAAACAATACTTCCTGTTCAAACATTAACGAATTTTAGAGTTCCTGAGAGCATTGGGGGAATATTCCATAATCCTGCGAACTCGTCCCAAGCCTCCTCTCCCCCAGTCACGAGGCGAGAAAGAGCCGCTCTGTCGCCCGTTGCTCTTAAATGATGAAACGACTCTACCTCCGGATTAAGGTGTCTGGAGAATGAGACTACTTTCTCTAAATTCCTCTGTCCCCCTTAGAATTGGGCATACAAATACTCGGGTTGTTCTGTATTTCGAGGAGTCCAGCCCGCACCTCAAGGCCGTCCTCATCGTCTCAAGTCTAAGTAAGTCTCGTAAGCGTTCTTCAGACAGCAAGACTTTCTACGCCGTGATTCTCCCCTAGTCAATTGGGAGCTTTTGTGAAAAGTACGCCTTTGAATTTGCACAACAGTCTCCCTTCGTTTAATTGAACCGAAGAAAATCCCCATCGATTACCTTTCAGGAAAAGAAGTTTCCGCTTCCAATGGAATTACGAGTAATCCCACATTTCCATTCGAACGTCATTTTTGAAGATTGGCTCTCTTCATCGGAAAGTGGTTCAGATCGTGCCCCACCTGCCTCATTGGGACCCTGCCTCAATTGCCGTATCGGATCGTTCCCCACTAGCCTCATCGCCAGTAGGACCTTCCTCGAAGTCACTGACCCGTAAGACTGAAACCCCCTCCATTATTATTATTGTCAAGTATCCCCCATTTGATGTGAGCCTAGTAACATTAATCAATTAATTAAATTTGAGAATCTCTCCTTATAATATTATCAAGTGACTATCTCAATTTAAATAATTCCCTTTTGTCTATTATTATTCTTATTTTGATCTTTGTAAATAAAATTATATTTTTGTTGCTTCATCTTTAACTAACCTTGAACCATACTGTCAGCCTATTCAAATAAATCTCGCCAACCAATTAATTATACACTCTGTCTGATTATTAAGGATTTGAATCACAATGCCTCAAGGTTAGCCTCTTAGTCGGTCGTTAATCCCTGCGAACAGTCCTTCAACGGTTCGCGTTGCAGTCGGTGATTAATTACCCCCCCCCCCACACACACACACACATAATAGAGTAGTCTATGGTATAGAGTGGTGTAACACGAAATTATGCAAGTATACAAACATTGTTTAATAAACAAAAGAAATATTTCATTTTCAATAAATCAAAGGTATAAGATCTAAAGTTGACAATTTGGTTTAAAATAAGCTTTTTAATGACGGGGGCCAGTTTAAAGAGACCCTGGCAGATAGTGAAGTTAGCAGAGGAAGTAATGAAAAAGCATTTATCAATATTTCTTTTAATATAGTCGTCCGAGTGGTAAATAAATCTAGCTGAATTCCAATTAGTAGGATGGCCATGATCAAATAGGTAAACAAAGAAAGCATTATTGCGTTCCCCTTTCTATTATTATACTTGAGTTGTGACAAACGACCATTTAATGATTTTCCAGTTTGCCCAGAGTAGCGCTTCGGGCGAACTGCACAATCGAAAGAATAAACTCTCCCTATATTATTGTTATCATTGTAAACCAACAGTTTGTACAGAATAGACTCATACTTAAATATGAGAGAAATATTTAAACATTTCTTGAAAGAGGGTAGAAACGAAAAGGCCTCAGAAAACGGCAAACAAAGAAATTCTTAGAATTGAATGCGAGAGGGATTTAATTCTGATAAGGTTTTTTTTTGTTGAATTTAGGCACCTGGCAAGAAAGTTATGAAGAGGTGGAAATTGAAAACCTCACTGAAATTTAAAAAATCTTGAAAATCTTATTATCCACGAATAATGAGGTTGCAAACCGCAACCCTCGGCGAAACATTGCAGTCAATGCTGCAAAAAATTGCTTTAATATATCAGAGGTTACAGCGAGGCAAGAATACAATCAGATGTGAAGAGGTGGAAATTCAAAACTTCAACGGATTTTTTTTCAGCAACCGCATCGTTCAAGTGTGGAACAATCTAACACTAGAAGTAGTCAGGGCTCCAGACACAGAAATTATGAAGACTAAATTCTATAAATATTTCAAAGAAAATAATATAAAATAGTTTAAAAATATTAAAAGTGGTTACACTGAATTAGCTTGATTATTAATAGGATCCATCGTGTATGAGCAAGGACGGTACCAAATGTTTCTACTGATAAACTTGTAAAGAACTTTCTGTACGATTGAAACACATGAAAATGTACATAACCAAAGAGAACAACCTACATTTTATGTACATTGATAATTTTAATAACACTTTCAATTGTGATACCGCTAAATCATTCATTATATATAATAATTTCATTCTAATAATTATTTTAGAATATGTGTTTATTGACACTATCTGCAATTTTCTTATTCATTCAGAGCTTTTTGTATTAGATCTAATCATTACCTTTCACATGTGGTGGAGATCTCAAATCAAGATTTTATTTGTTTTTGTACCTACTACTTTTGTTTAGCAAAAGAAGGTTCTTTTTTACCACGTATCTCTTGTATTTCATGACATTTTCATTTCCTCTTTGACTAGTTTTTTAGGGCAGATTGGCTTACATTGTGCTTACCAAACGTATTTTTAATAATAATATTAAAGTCTTTTCTTAACCTTGATTATTGTATACATAATCCAAAATGTTGATTAAATATTAAGAGTACTAGAACTTGGTCTAGTCGATAGGGCACTCGATGTGGGAATAAAAAGAAAAGAAAATAGAAATAGATACATTTAACCTTCTAAGAATGAGCAATACTATATCAAACCTTGTTGATCGTAAATCCAATGGCAGAAGGGAAGCCACAAATCCTCTATGTTCAATTTGCTATGAGAGGGCAGAAATGACCGAGCGAGAATCACTTGCTTAGAGTGATACTAAATGAGGCTAATTCAAACTTATAAAAGAAGCCAATAGTTTTGGTTAGCATAACATAGAATGAATTTAAATTACTAATTCAGATGTGATCCAAGATATAAAATATACCATTAAAATACAGAAAGAAATAATAGATAAGAATAGAAACTATTTAAGTAAGCGTATTGTAAGGGAATGGTCACTCCCCCCCCCCCTCCCCGTTCACTCGTGATGCAGTCTCAAGGCGGTTACCGCAAGGACATCCGCCTCAGGCAGCGGCGAGTCAAAAGCGTAACCACAACGTGGCACAACTCGCTGCCATGAAAGACCCTAAAGGTCAAAAGGTAAGATCTCCCCCAGGAGAGTGAGATCCAGTTTCACGTTGAACAAGAAATTGGAGACGGGTTTCTCCCAATCTCGATGGCTAACGAAAAGCCGATGTTTGACTTCGTGGGAAAGACCGTTTGGAAAAAGAACTCTCCTGGGGCCGTCCTCAAGCCCCTCTTCCCCTTACCACTCCCCCAGTGGGGGTGCGAGGTAAAAATGAGGAACTCTGAGGAAAATCGAGGTAGTATACGTCAGTCTCTAGGTGACGAAGTCTTCGGATCAAACCGAACTACCTAGACTAGAGAGGTAGTTTACTTGGCTCGCAAGACCAAGAAGTACCCTGCAAGAGAGGCGGGGGTACCTACCTTAAGGGGCTAAGAAGAAGCTCATCCTCGAGCTAAGTCCCTGGTTATCAAACTAAACGATAAGTTAACTTTGGTAAGTTCAACTTACTCTCGCCAGAGAGACTCCTCATATCCTGGTGCACCTTAAACACCAGGGGTATTCCTCGTCCTTGAGGAATTAAGAAAAGAAGAAGGAGGTAGTATACGTCAGTCTCGAGTTAACGAAGTCCTCGGATCCACAACCGAGCTACCGAGACTGGAGAGGTAGTTTACTTGGCTCGCAAGACCAAGAAGTACTCTGCAAGAGAGGCAGGGCTACCTACCTTAAGGGGCTAAGAATAAGCTCATCCTCGAGCTAAGTCCCTGGTTATCAAACCAAACGATAAGTTAACTTTGGTAAGTTCAACTTACTCTCGCCAGAGAGACTCCTCATATCCTGGTATACCTTAAACACCAGAGCTATTCCTCGTCCTTGAGGAATTAAGAAAAGAAGAAGGAAAATGATCCCCCTCGAGCCCGTTATTCGGTGGTCACACCAAACTTTAAGTAACTTATTTTCGCCAGAGAAACCCCCCTCCGTTATCCTCGCCCTTGAAGAAGCCCCTTCCTGAGTTTAGTCCTCGTCCATAAGGAAATTAGTAACGAAGGAGAAAAGCTCCTCCTCGAGCTCGTTACTCGGTGATCACACCGCACTCCAAGTTAACTGGGTTTAAGAACCAAGTTCAACTCACTCTCGCCAGAGAGACCACGACTGCCTAGGTGTTGCATAAAGCACCGTCTTAGTTCTCGTCCTTAAAGAACCCTTCCCCCCCGGAAGAACGTGTGGACCCCCCAGCTGCTACCCTCGCCAAAACGACCGTGGAATTTCGCCCATCTACAACTGGACACACGGCTCGCGTCGTGAGTCAATAACATTTCTGAGGCCCTTTAAACTCCACATGAGTCCGTAAGCCTAATTCTTATATTATTGTTTTGTGTAAAGAAAACGTTAACAAAATTTTGGAGGGTAAACTAATTTAATTAATTCTTGTTTATAATAATATTTAGAGTATTGCTGTAGTTAATGTATAAAGGTTGTGTATTCAATGGTTAAAGATAAAATATAAGTTTATTTTGTGAATTAGTGTGCGTTTCTTTTATATCCTTACGTGTTTGGTAACGGCTCTGTTCTTTAAGATATTCTTATAATATCAATATATATTAGACACTCTTAGCACTCTTAGAATAGAACAAAAAAAAGGGGGGGCATTCTACGACACTAAATAAAAGTGGTGTCAGGTAAGTAGGGTTTTTATCAGAAAGAATTCTACGACACGTATAAAGAGGAATGAAAAGAGAAATAAAAGAATAATGGGAAAAATAGCATACGATGTAATAGCGAACATCGACAAGCAAAAATGATGTTCCCCATAAGGCATAAGATCAAGATCCACGGAAAGGATCGTAAAATCACCAACAACAAATTGATAAGTGCAAACTTGTACCTTTCAGTGTGTGAACTAAATGGTACTATGCAGATATTAGCTTGTATAATGTACATGTGTGCCTTGTGTTGATAGTCATGCTTACTATTACACATATAGCTGTGTGTATAAGTATAGTCAATACGAATACGGTTTTTAAGATATCAATATAAAATGTCAATAAAAGTGGTAAGGAAAATGAGAAATATATATTTATCTAAAAATAGAGAAAAATACAAATATTGACAACATAAAATTAATACTTGGTATGACACCATTTAGTGTCATTAACAGCCGTAAGTTGTTTCTTATTCGAATGTGCGACTTTATTTCACTTTACTCCAGCAAACCTTTTCTAATTTAGCAAAGTTGCAAGCGCCTCTCTTATGCACATGCTTCTTCACCTCCTTCTACAGATGCTTGAGGGGGTTACAATTAAGAGTACAGTAATGGTGATGTGTTAGGTATTTCTGAGTAGATTTGCTGGTATGTTTGGGATCGTTGTCTCGTTTAAAGATGAAATACCTTACAAATCACAGTTCCCTTGCTGATTGCTTCACATTTTCAGCAAGAATGCGCCGATAGTTTTCGGATTTTATGGTCCCATCTATCACTTTTAATGCCCCAGTGACAGCAACAGCGAAAAATCACCACAATATTATTAAACCTTCTCTCTGACCGTAGTCACCGTATTCTTTTTCTTTGAGGGATTCGCCAGATCTATGCCAAAGGTACCGCTTGTCGTTTCTACCAAAGAGCTCGATTTACGTCTCATCTGACCATAGAATCTTATCGAATTTAGGTTGGCCTTTCCCAAAAGCTCTTTAGAGATCACTTGTCGGTCTCTTATATAAGTTCTCTTAGACAATGGCTTACTTATAGGGACACGTGTATGAAATTCCTTCCAGCGCAAACAACGTTGTATTTTTGAAGTGTGTGTCGACCTTCACGCTGACGATTTACTGTGATGGCATTAAAATTATACTTGAGAATAATAGTCTGAACTAAAAGAATTGGAATACTCACAATGGAAGAAACTTTTGTATATCCACAAGCGGCCTTGTTCATCTTGAAAATATGGTTTTTTGAAGATGCTGAATGCTCGGTAGTCTTCATCATTGCGCTCTTGGAAATGTTCCCTCGGCCAAATCTTGCATGCAAATTAGCATCTAACTTATCCTTCTCAAACTTTCTACTCTAACCTAACCCTATGAATCCTAGATTTTCAATGAAATTTATCTATATTTTTGTCATTTTTTCTCAATAAATGAAAGTTTATTAACGATTTAAACATATTTGACCAAAGATTTATTCAATTTCAAGTAATTGCACGTATCATTTATGATACATCAGGACTCAATGGAAGTGATCCGAAATAATTGCAGATATTATTTATGTTACATTGTGATAAACAGATATGGCATCTGTAGTTAAATTGTTCTGACGATCTTTAGTTCAATAAATCCTTACGTTTGAGAAGAGAATGGAAACGATTTTCATATGCATAGCAAAGAGACTTTATTTGTTTTGGGCTTGCATGTAAGCATTTTTCTTGCTCTTTTAAGTAGTAAATATTGTTTTTCTGTTATGTTTGGAAATGCTTTATATTTAACAAATTTGCCTACGAATTATGTATAGTTACATAGTTACAGGGAACTAGCAGCGACTACTTAGTCACTCAAAGGCCAGTCCCATTCTATACTAGCATGTAGGTCAATCCAGGGTCGCTCTAGAAACAAAATCTTTATTCACCCAAGTGACTTTAACTTCTCTTATTATTATTGTTATTACCATCAAACTCCTAAAGCCATCCCGCGGAGTTTAGATACAACAAAAATGAATTCACACAAAATACCAGGGGTACTGGAGAAAGGCAGAGGCAACAAAAGGAAACAGGCCTCTAATATGCCCAAATAATTCATGACGAGTTACTGAAATAAATAAGCATTTAATCGAGACTTAAATGTAAAGATGTTAGGAGAAGAGAGATTATCATTGGGTAATTGATTTAAAATTTTGACCAGTAAAGGAACAAAACACCGAGAAAATTTCCCAGTGCAAGCAGCAAGCAAGAAGCATTCATAGGATTCATAGCAAATTAGGATTGAAAGGTCCAGGCAAGACACTATGTGACGGGTGCCGATTGTTATTAAAAACTTTAAATACAACTATAAGTGCGCTAACTTGTCGCCAATGGTAAAAATCAAGGGAAAGCTCAGGAGAGATGAACTTAATAGAATTCAAAGCTTTATCCAGCATGTCAAATGAGAGTTGGCCGCAAACATCAAAACAGGAGCACAGTACTCAGAATGAGGCAAGATGAAAGCATAAAAAGATTTCGTTACTCTGGAGCTACGACCAAATATTTTCAAGCATTTTTGATGTTAGCCCGTCTTCAGCTTAGAGTAAAAAAATACCCTCAACAAACGTAAACTAGAAACTTCCTCAACCTATTCACCAGAAATATGCAAACAGGGATGAGGTGGATCCAATATACGGGAAATGCTGATAGTAATAGAATACGTTTTGCTAGCATTTAGTTTCAGGCACCCAAATTGACACCAAATCTCGGTTCAAGGACGCAGAAACTTCACCTCTGTTATCGAGAGAATTAATAGAAGAGTAAAGTGTAGTATCATCGGCATAAGATATAAGGTTATTTTCAAGATGAGTGGCCATATCGGAAGTAAAAATAATAAAAAACAAAAGACCAAGGACACTACCCTGTAGAACATCAGAAACAACAGGCACTGAAGCAGAAGAGATACCATCAACAATTACAAGCTGAGATCTATTTTATTTAAGGAGTCCATAAAGATTTTAAGAAGATTTACACCAATACCAAGAAGTTTCCAGTTAATAATAATGACTCAAAATTCAAATCCACGGTCCAGGACAGACTGCAAATCAGGAAACAAAGTCAACAGTGCATCTCAAGTTCCCAAAGCCTTACAGAACCTCAATTGGGAATCATGTAATAAATTAAAAGTTTCATAGTATTTGTATAACCGCTTAGCCAAAACACGCACTAAGATCTTGAATAGAATAGGCGTAATAGATATGGGGCGGTAGTCAGAAAGATAAGTTGAGGCTGAAACTCCCTTAGGAATGGGAGTAATGTTGGTATTATAACAACAAGATAGCTGTAGCACAATTCTTAGGGCTTAGATGGAATAAAACATCTGAACCTTTAGATTGACGAAGATAAGGTGAACTAGAATCCACACCAAACAAGGAAGCCTTGATAGAAAACCACCATTTATATGGTTGAGTGGCACTAACAAGATCCTCCAGAAAGTGAGAATTCTAAGCAGTTTCAGCTGCAGTATAAACTCACTGAGCCTCAGCTTTAAGATTAACATACGTAGTTGTCCCATAGAAATTGACACCTGTTTCGTTTCCAAAGATTATAAGCTGCCTCTTTGTTCCTAAAGACTCGCTCACAATAATAATTAACTAGGCTTGATTTCTTAAACCTGATTCAATTATCTTGCATGGGGCTATTATATGTAGAATATCTGAAAAACATGGATCGGAAAATAGCATTCCACTGAAGTCTCTCAATTTCATGACAAACATTGTTCCAATTACCCCGAGACTTAATATAAGCCCGGCCAAAGATGGTGATATCAGGAACAGTAATGTCTACATAAATTTTACAGCTACTGGCCTTATGGTTAGAAGTACCAATGTGAGCAAGGCTGAAAGCTTCATCGACACCTGGAACATCAGTTAAAATAATATCTAGGCAGTAACCAGAATTGTGTGGAGGTCCACGAATTTGTTGTTCACAACCAGACAAGTTCGAAAAATCCAAAGCAGCAGGACCATTTCTATTTGTTGTAGATCCAGAATCCAACCATTCTTGGTGATGTGCATCTATATCTCCAGCAAAGATAAAGGAATCTTTAGCATCTACTGATTGTATTGACGCTATAGCAGTTAAAAGGCAGTCATATAAGTCATTATTCGCAGTAGGATTCCTATAAAGACTGAATATATAATAATCATTATATTTACTGGAGACTTTAGCAAGCTGCATCTCATGACACTGGCAAACAAACTTGTTTTATTGTTTTGCACTATAGCCTGATCTGATATACATTGCCATTCCACGGGCACTGGGAAAGCAATCTCTTCTGATAAGTATAGGTTTGTCGAAGTCGTGCATTAGTAGCACAGATATATGTCTTAATTAGGAACAAGAGACTCTAGGCAGAAGACAACAACGTAGTTATCCGCAGCCAACGAAAGGTCCTTTAAGTTTTTGTATAGCCCACGGGTGTTTGAATTAAGAACACGGCAACTATTACTTCGTGGGGATGTGCTTTTAGTTATAGGAATATCCTTTTCATCTTCAATTGATTTATTTTCCAATATAGTCATTATTCTTTCCTAATCAGCTCATTTTATAATGACCGGTCTCTTAATATCTTTATCTTCATCTTACAATATCTCCAAATTTGTCAAATCCCCAAACTTGCATTCAATAATGGCTTGCATCGAAATATCACCAATAGCATTCTTCATAGATATTTGCGCGTAGTAATAAATAAAAATGATGCTTTTTATGTATTCTATATTACAATTAGATAGAAATAATGATTATTTATATCATTTTATATTATATTTAGGAAAATTTTAAAGAACCCTGATTGGTGAAAAAGATTATTATGCTATCCACAAAAAAACTGTAAAAATTAGGCCCAAATAAATTCCCTGTTTTGATGATAATGTATCAGATCTTATACATTTACTAAATATTGAGATATCACATATACGAAAGTGAGAGCAAAACCTTGTTTACTTATTAATTCAGTTTAAAATGTTTATATGAAAAGATGTCTATGTAATAATTTAAACTCCTCTAGGTTTGACACTCGCTTAATATAGCATCCAAAGAACAGAATGTTGCCGGTCAAATATAAGCACGAAAAACTGATTTAAACTTAACGAAAATACAAATGGAGCCCTCTATTAGACTGTGTGTTTCACAGTGGATATACTTATTCACGCAGCTATATGTTTCCTCTCTCTCTTTCTCACAACTCTAAGCACACAATTTGAATTAATACCCCCCGATAATAAGGAACTGTTCTCTAAACTAATTCCCATATTTGTATCAGGAATAATTTGATTCTGTACTGTTACACATTGCACCTCGTAGTCTCATATTAGATCGAGACGCCCTGTGCTTTGTCGTCTTTTCGCTACATTGCACTTCACATTTATTTTTCTTGGTCCACAGCTAGTAATTTGGCAGAATAGTCGCCGACTAGCAGTTAATTACTCGTCCTTACTTGTGAGTACGACTGAATGTACGCCCTCTGCCTCCTATCTCCTGTGGGTGAGAATTTAAATGGAGAAAACAAATTTTCAATTCTCTTCGATAAGCAGGGATGACATTTAAAAGAGCAGATCTAAAGATAGATTTGGGGTGTTTGAGAAAAAGCTTATTTTATGTTACCGTCTTGTGTATGCTAGAAGAGCTCCTTCCGAGAGCTTTGAGGAAGACTGTGTTTGCCAAATATAGCCTTTTAACCGCATATATATATATATATATATACATACATACTGCGGGTGATAATACAACCACCACAGGGCTATGCCATTTTTATTTTCTGTCTTTCAAATAAAATTGTAAGAAAGAAAGAAAGATGCAGAAACCTGGTGTAGTTGACTATAAATACATATAGTACAAGAGAAAATAAGAGTTTGACGTGATTGAGCAAATGAGACAAGAAAACGGAGTATATTTAAAAGCATGAGAGAGGGACATTAGAAGAATCCAGAATCAAAGGGAGCAGAGGGCTTGATGGGGTAACGCTTTGGGTGAAATATAGTTACTGTGCCTAGTAGCTTAGCGGTAAAGCATCTGACTGGCAATCAGCAGACCTGGAATCCAGTCCCGACTCGAAATTCCAAACTTTTTTCTCCTGGCGTTATTTCTGTCTTCTCAGTAAAGGATCGCCTTCACTGTGCCGCCCTCTGCTCCCTTTGATTCTAAATTCTTCTAATGTCCCTCTCTCTTGCCTTTAAACTTCCCCCCCCCCAAAAAAACCCCTCCGGTTTCTTGTCTCATTTGCTCATTCCGTCCAATTCTTATTTTTTCTTGTACTATATATATATATATATATATATATATATATAAATATTTATTTACATATGTAGGTTTGTTGGAATTTTTATATGTGCGTTTATTTTTATATGTTTGTGCATTTTGTTAGATGTGTACTTATCTGAATGTCTATTTTAACTCCTGACCTCCCATTTAATCTCCCTTTGTGATCGTATCTTCCTCTTTAATTTTTTTCTTCGGGAGAGGAGGAGTTAATTTAAAACCTCTTGCAGCCTTTTGAAATTTAAATTTACTTGTCATTCATGAACCTTTTTTGTATTTATCTCTATTTCTTGTCACTTTTCACTCTTCCTGTTTTTTTTCTGTAAGCCGTTATTTCATTCCATGAGTGGTTTAATTGTTTATTTTGTGCGTTTTCTCTCCTCCTTTCCCTGCCTCTTTATTGCAGTTTTCTTTTGTTTCCGTCATTCCTTCATAATGAACTTGAAATAAGATTGAAAGTACATGGACTCTTTATGGAATTTATTTGTGGCCCTTGTTGAAATTATTGCTTACTCACTTGATACTTTGTGAGTTTTACATATATACATACATATATATGGTGTCCGAAAAGTAAATATGCAGTGGAAAAAGGCTTAAATAAAGTTTTGATAATAGTAAGGTTTTATTCATGATATTGCAAGAAATGATTATGAATGGTCCAAGAACTCTGTAAGATGGTTATCTTTATCCCAGCAAGTCCATTTAGAAAATACCACAGCGCACGGCATTTTTCGAAGAAGTCGAAGTTGCTTCCATATAAAGGATCCGTAGTGGACGAGTTGAAAGAACCTAATCATGAGATCCGGATTGATGACAGAAATTGGTTTCAGAACATTCCTCATGAGAAAGGAGAGTACTTCATTGAAGTAACGTTCTTAATCGATGAGGCATGTATTCGTATTTTCAGATAAATTAACAGCCAGAGCATTCATCTATGTGGCACTGGAGAACCTCTATAACTCCAAGAATTTTCTCTACATGATCAGAAGGTCGGGACTTGGTATCTTTTAAATTCTACTCGTTTCATTGGCCCATTTCAACAAGACGGGGCAACTTCACGCACGGCACCTACATCACAACACTTTTGGAAAGATTTTGTTGCTGATTAAATAATCTCCCGTGTAATCTGTCCTGCTAGCGCTAAATTTCTATCTCTGGGGAACAATGCAGGGACGACAATACGAGAGCAATCCACACAATTTAGAAGAGTTATAAAAGCAATTACGCAACCACCGAACAGATAGCTCCGCTTTGCTTCAAAATGTGTTCGATAATATGCAGATACGTATGCTGAATTGTCTTCAGACCGAGAAACATTTTCAGCATTTACTTTAGAAGAAAATTGGAATATATTAAATAAAATTTGAATTTTATTCAAAATTTACTCAGGCCTTTTTCCGCTGTGCGTATGCCATAATCAAGTTTAAATTTTCATAGATATATTTTGTTTTTAAATTATTATTTAACAGTCTAAAAGTTTCAAATTTATTATGTTTATTATTATTATATTTTGCTTTATAATTTCTTCTATTTATTCAGTTAATTAACCTGGCAGTGAGCGGGTTAATTAATTTAAAACTTACAGTGACTGGACGAGTGATTCGGAGAGCGATCTCACATATGGAAAAGGTGGTTAATTGAATTTAATGTGTCCAGTTAGGGATGCTTTGAGTGTGCGTGTGTTAGAAAGTAAGAAAGAATTTTTTGTGTTAAAATGAGAATAATTGGCTAATTATGCTAAAGTTCTATGCATCGCAGGGGTAGACATGTACACTATACAACCCCATGTGTGCTGAGTTCTATTTAAATGACTCGCTGATGGTTGCAAGTAGGAAGTTCTAGTCTTTGTTTTCCATTTGCAAACATCTTCGTGGAGGTGAATAAAATGTATGATAGCTAACTAAAATATTTCAAACTCGAGATCGTTCCCTTTTTCATCATTGCTCTATCTAGGCTTATTAATATGCTTGTT
Source organism: Ceratothoa steindachneri (assembly GCA_963969495.1). NCBI lineage: Eukaryota > Metazoa > Arthropoda > Malacostraca > Isopoda > Cymothoidae > Ceratothoa > Ceratothoa steindachneri. The sequence continues at coordinate 117,259,605 of OZ018323.1, read as the reverse complement.
CGCTCTGTCCACATTTGTTCTTCATCTCTCTTTTACTTCCCCATTTTCACTTTGTGATGATTATCACTTTGGTAACACAATTTCCTTGATCTTCTCAATAGTTTATAGATCAGTTCTGTATCTCCAAACAAATAGGTCTGTAGTATTTGTTACTTTATTTATGTGGAACTCATAATGAATAACTCCTTCCACATTCTACATTGGAGACTAGGGCTAGGAGTTGAAAAGAGTTTTGTTTGCGACCATAAAAAATGTGGCTTTTCATCCACCACAACAATTCTGTCGGGAAATAGCTCACGAGCCAATAAAGATGAATCAATATTCACACTTCATAAATGATGTCCTTAATACAGTTCATATGCCACACAAAGACCATTTTGCACTTTTTCCCTCCCTTAATAATTCTGTTGGGAAATGGCTCACGGGCCATTAGAGATGATGCAATATTTACACTTTATAGACGATGTTCTTGATACGGTACATAAGGCACACAAACACCATTATTTGGGGAGCTTTTTCTAGTTTTTTCTTGTGAAAAAACACCTAAAAAGGCTGAAATACAGTGGTATTTGTTGTCATTAGCGAATGATATTTTCTCAACGCCATTTTCAATTATTTTAGATTTTCCCGTTTGGTTTAGTTTTGCATTCTAGGATTCTAAATATTCCGCTCCTTTTTTGTTTGTATGCTTGTTTGTGCTTCTGTCTATGCACATTAATATGGTCTACTTGTATACCAAGTTATAGTGCCGCCAAAACAGCATTAAGCCGGAATTGAGAGTTCCTATTTTACTTTGCATATTAACTTGCTTCCTTAAGCTTCACACACTTTCAATACCAAAACGTAGTTCTAAAGGAAGCGATTAGAATTCTATAAATGATTGAAGATATTTTTATTTGTTGCAGTGCGTAAATGAAAAATTGCAACTTAGTATAAAGTCGTGTTATAATGAAGTAATGTCCGATTTTCTAAAATAAAGTTTTAGATAGTGTTTAATCCAGTAGTGCCTCTTGTTATCGTTTAGAAATGCTACAATGAGTAATTTATACCTTTTTCTTGGGGATTATATAAATATTGTTCACAATCTTATTCAATATTCACCTCTGTCTTCTCATCTAGGGGTCACATTAGACATGTTTTGCTATACGAGTTTCATAAAGGTGTCGATGCAAGTAGAGCGGCAAAATCCATTCAGAGCACTTATGGAGATGATGCAATAAATGGAAAATTTAGTAGTGGTTTTCCCGTTTCCTAATTTTAATATCAGTCTTGAAGACGTACAAAAAGAAGATCATCCACAAGTACATAATACGGAAGAGTTGGAAGCTGTTTTCAAAGAAAATTCACCTACAACTTCTAGGGAATTCGCAAAAACAATTTAATGTAGCACATATGACTGTCCTACGTAAACAGAAAAGGATTCGAAAGGGTTCAGTGATTAGAAATTATGTCCTTGGAATGTGCAACAGCGTGTTACTTGCTTTAAGGCATTGCTTTCACGACAGTTTCAGGCACTATTTTTAGGTAATCTTTTTGGTGGTGATGTGAAATGGATCCTTTATCATAACAGTAAACGTCACCATTCTTGAATCAGTTGAGGAAGCAGCATTTCTCAACAACCGAGACGAAGATTTTCTCAAAATAAATCTGGTGAGTGTATGTTGGGATGTTAAAGTAAATTCTTTCACGACCTCTTAGACAACAATCAAGTAATTTAAGCTAATCTCTATTGCAATCAATTCTGTCTTTTAAAAGATGCTTTAGGCAAAGGACGACCCTCCTTGGTCAACAGAAAAGGTGTCATCCTCCATCTCAATAATGCCCCCCCTCACACAGCTGGTAATGACCAAAGATGTCTTGGATGAGCTTGGTTGGGAAATATTGCTTCTTTTTCCATATTCACTTGTTCATGTTTCTTCTGATTACTACTTTTTAGTAGATTACAAACCCATTTTGATGGTCTTAAGTTAACATCAGGAGAAGAGTTGGATTTATATTTGGCATTCAAAACTAAAGAATTTTCAATCCTGTCAAATATAAGCTTATTGACATATGAAATGAGGTTCTAGAAAGAAATGGAGTTTATGTTTATGATTAAATATTTCCATAATCTAAGCTTTTAAATCTTTAATATATACCCTAAAATCAGACATTAATTTCGTTTCAACATGTTTTTTTGAAGAAAATGTTCCTTATTGTATATTTTTAAAATTTCCTACAATATTTATATTTTTGTACTCTCTCCATACCTATAGCATAAATTATTTGAAAATTTATTATTATTTATTTATTTGTGTTCCATCAACGTCGTGAAGAAATATATTTGGTTGTTAAGATAGTCTCTTAGCTGCCGGTTGGGACAAGGAGGAAGTTTGGGCCGAAATTAAAATGATTTGGCGGAATTTGTATGATGCACTTTGAAATCAGCCAGTGTAAGCTAATCTTAGCCGCCATTTTATACTTATAAATCACTTAATCATTCAGGTAGTTATTTTCATATTAGACGTTATTGGTCCTTTGAAAAGGGTGATTGAAGCTTCCTTAACACAGATTAGAGCAAACTTAGAATTTACACGATAAGATTTTACAATAATGAAGTTCACTGGAATTTTTAGTTTGACTGAGATGTTGAGTATAAGAGTGTGTAATGGTATGTCAGATATAGATTAAGTGTGTAATTGATAGATAGATAAAGTTTCTAGAAGGCAGAAGGAAAGTTAGAGAGAGGTAACACAAGATTGATAAATGGACACGAAATTAATTGTGATAGACGAACGGTGATTTTCTGGAGATGCCCTATCCTTGTAATACCTTTAAATGGTGGAAAAGAAGCTATTTGGCAGTGAAAGAATATAAAATACTGTATGTATTTAATAAAACATTAGACTTGTAACATATTTTGTGCTGAAATGGCCAAAAATTCTATTAATACTAGTATTTATGGTCTATCAGCCCTGAATAATATTCATTTTTTTTAGGATTTGGAGCTTGGCAGCGTGGTTTTATTATATACATTTCGAATTGCTATCTGTTTGAAAAGATAATAATCTATGAACACGTTCATTGCCATTATCACATTTATTAGTATTTCCATTTTCATTTTTATTGTGAATGGCTATGTCAAATGAAACAATTAGATCCCCTTTAACAGCAACTGCAAGTGCCTAGATTCTTTCTATTTAGTCACTTCTAGGATGGTGTAAGTAGATATTTGTTCAGTACTTTCAGCTCATTTAAAAATACCATAAATTTCTCCATTTTCTTTACTCTTTCCCAATAAAAATATCCGGATCAGATAACGATCTAATTTTTTTCGCAAATAAAAAGTGAATATTAAAGATATGATAGTTGACATCTATCCACAAGTGTTTACCACAATTTATTGTTTCAAGTTAGTTTACCACTAGTTTCTCTGTAAAAAAGCACCTAATTTGTTATAAAAACTTAAACTTTTGTGGCACTAATTCCTTCTGATCCCGTGCGTCTTTGTCTTTTATTTCACCCCCGTTCCGAGCTTTATTAATGAGTTGCGTAAAAGGGCGACCTTCGAATACTATTTAAAATAAACTCTTTAAGAACAATGTTGCCTTTAAAAAGTGGATGTTATTAGAAAATAGTCTTTTTATTCCCTTCTAATTACATTTTATGGTGATTCGACAATGGAAAACTACCCATTATCGAAAAATTAGAGCCATTTTGCGCATACAATCTTTTAGTTTCAGTGTAAATGTGGACTCAATTAGATGAAATTTTAGTTTTAATGAGGAAATTAGATTTCTTTATGTCAACATGAAGAACATCGTTATCTATCCACAATGAGGAATTCTTTACAAATTTAAAAAAAAGCATTGCATTTTACTAACGTCATATGGCTCAGTTGTTCTGTTCTGTTCAGATGTGTTAAGAAGTGGGAGGAGGCGAAACAGAGCAATATAGTGCGAAGAGGGGTACAAAACGATGAGATGTGAACAAATCATCGTAAATTTGATCTTTTAAGTCACCAAAGACTGAAGCAGGAAGAGAGCAGAAGAAGCCTCCACAAAACAGTTTGAACAGAACACAAAAAATATTCAAGAGTACAAACTAAAAACACTCTTAGTGGTCGCTTGAGAGGCACGAGTTTCAGTATTAGCAAAATAAAATGGAACCTAATCGTTGATTAAGGGAAACACAAAAAAACGGGCACCAAAACCAACGTAAAATTAGAAAAAATAATACAAATATAATATACATTTTTTGAATGTAATAAATAAATGGCCAAAAAAACTATCTCCTCTTGATCCTTCGGGAAAATGTCCTTATTCACTTCTAAAAGGAAAAGGTGAGTCGGGAAAACAGAGAAAGGAAACACAGGAGTTTAGTAACATTTTAAAATTTTATTTCTCTTTTTTTATTTCCATCATTTTCTCATGATTGATTCAGCGAATTTGATAATAAAAAGAGGGCGTCAGCATATATTAGCAGTAAACCTTTTTACTAAACGCCCTTATTTTTATGTAATATTGCGAATCTTCTCTATAGCAAAGTAAATTGTCTCCTTTCCAGTTTAAAGATATGTCCACCTAAAAGGCACAATGTCGAGTATTTTTAGTATTATTGTAACCTTGTTGGGTTTTGAATCTGAATCTCTGTCTGAAATTCTTGGAACTATGAATTTTGCCTAATCAATATCCAGACTTTAAATCTACTAATTTCCTCCTGAGCGTCTCCGTTTGATAATTTGGCTATGTACCTTCTCCACAGTCTCATTTTCTCCTCTTCTATACTTAGATTAAAATCATCTCATTATTTGTTTTCACTTTAAGTATCAAGTGTGTTCCTTGATTCATAACAATACGGATAAGGTAGACTGCTTAAGTTAAGTGCAGAGGAAAAGTAAAATTTTAGATTTATTAAAAAATTTGTATATGTATGTTAAGTGTGGAATGGACGAGAAGTCTGCATGATGTTATGCTGCCCTAAAGTACATAGGTGAGTGAAACTAAAGTGTAGATAAAGAAATAATCGAGAATGAGGGCATTGGAAAGTGAAATGAATAAATGAAATGATCCCCTTCAGGGATCTCGGTTGACGAATAGAAAGATAAAGAAAGGAACATTGTGTAAGATTTGGCTCTGGTGTAAAGATATATCATAGAGGCTGCAACGCACATTCTTTTCAGAGGGTATAAAGATGATGAAATAAATGTTTCAAATAGAATTTTGAAGAGATAATAGGAAAGTGAGGGTAGGTGGAGTTTGTGCAAAAGGTTGGAAGACAACAACAGATTGATTGAGTAAGTAAGAGAAAGATTATTAGTAACGAAATTGATACGAGTATTATAGATCAACAAGTGTGTTTCATATCTTAGACTTGTATAAAGCTTTCTTTTAATGGGCCTGGTTGCAGTTTTATATCCAAAAATCAACTTTGATTGGACAAGATGCTACATCACATAGCAGCCCATTTTTATGAGCGCTTGCTTTTTGTCATTAAAAATACCTCTATATCAGTACATACATTGATGCTCTTGTTTTTTTCTGTTTTAACGACACCCCTTAAAAATTATTCTGGTAACGTTTTGGTTTGTTATAGCCTCCCACAAGAAAGGGTTATCCCAATGTTTTGCAAATCTACCAGATTCTTTCCCAATTGAGTGAAATGTGCTGGGGTGGGGCGACTTATTGAGCCATCCTTCGACGACTCCTCACATGTAATACTCAAGAGGCTAAAGACTGGGGAGATAGAGAACTGTATTTCAGTACTCCAGTGGCTTAAACATTCATAATCACCCACTCCAGAGTATTCTTCACTTTTTGGGATAGAGCTGAGTCCTGTTGGAAGATGTACTCTCTGGCTTAATCAAGTTTGTATATCCATAACTTCACTTCGGTCTCGAAGACATTGATGTAGATGTCACCGTTGTACCTGACGGTCTCCTCGGAGAAGTGTTGATTCAGTACTCCGTCTCACTGCTGAACACGCCAAGGACCATGATTAAAGAAAAAAAAATTTTCGTGAATCACTAGAAACCTCTCAAATCTGTTTAAGGATCCAAAAATCATTCTTGCGATTCACATAGTCGTACTTCTCTTATCAAAGATGAAACACAGCATGACAGGAGTCCTAAACTTTAGGTTGTTGAAGATGGCAGCTGCCTGTCTCTTAGAATCGCCTTGGAGTTGGATCTTTCTAAGGGCATAGCGTTTTCTGTAAAGAAAGCATTGTTATAAGATTAAATTTGATGCCTATTTACGATTGTAAGTCATGTCTTCTGCGTTATATAGGGCCGGTTAACAAACAAAAATATATTATTTCATGATTTAGAAGTGAAATGCTCTGTTTCTATCGTAATCGTAGGTGCTGAACTCGAATATGGCAACAGTATAAGCGTATCGAGTCTATGTTTTGAGAACCAGTAATATCGGTTGATCTAGGATTTGACACATATTTTATTTTCCATCGATTAAATTTGTGTATTGTTTCAATATATTTCCTCTTTTTTGTTGCAGAATGATTAATTATATGTTTTCTCTTCTGTTTTTGCAGAACTTCTCTATAACTCTGAAAGTAGTTAAAAATGGAACGCTACAATTGTGAAAACTTTCCTGACCATATTTAATACAATTTCGGAGCCTTTATTTCGGAGAACTTCAAGAAACCAGTTCGAGTGAACCACAAAAGCTACGGTAAACATCAGCTGGGTGACTAAAACTTGAAATTGGTGCATCACATAGTGTGTAGGGCCTGGGTCTTTCACCTGAGTGAATGGATGCATTATACATCGAAGTTCAGGTTTGTTATTTTCTGTACCACTACAACGACCTCTACTAGTGCCTGATAAACTATAACGAAATAAGAGTGAATACAGAAAGTACAGTAAAGTACCCCCTTATCGCTTCTAAACTCCAACCAAGTCCATCAAGAAAAGAGTGATCGATAATTATATAATCAGGGAGCCCTTCTTGATCTCATAAGAGACCTTGATTTGTCTAAAGAAAATGTAGGGCTCTTTTGGTCAAAAGTGAAATAGCATAACTTACTGGAAGAGAGAGTGAGCATCATTAAATATCGTCATCAGCATAGAAAACTGCTTGCGTTTTGAAAAATAACAAGGAAATTTGCTGTTGCATTAACGCAGTCTTTCATGTAACAATTCTGAAATTCTGACCCTTACAAGCTGCGCATAGATTCAGGAAACAAATATGAAAGCAGTGCTTATACACAACGGGAATCGGTTTCGAACGTGCCAATAGCACCTGTAAGGAAGATAACCCAGAGCTATGAAACTAAAAAGATTATGCTTTTTTTCCATCGAGTTATGTGAAACACCAGTGTATAATATGCAGGGACCTCAAAATATTCAGCCTACTCCTAGGCATTCAGAGCCGTTATACAAAACACATGTGCTTTCTTTGCTTGTTGAACATTAGAGCAAATTCCAAGAATTACGCAAGTAAAGAAGGTCTGCAAGAACAATAGATGCACTCGGAAAGAACAATTGTCTTTACAAACTCCTTCTGGTTCCAGAAAAGTTATTCTTACCTATATTGCATCTCAACCCGGGTTTGGCAAATAAATTCATTAAAGCAATGGATCACATGGGTAGTGGATTTCATTCTCTGTACATAAAGCTCGAGGGCGTGGTATCTGGAGCTAAGTTGAAAGCTGGAGACATGATTCGTCCTCAGAGACATTAAACCACCTGGAAAAGGAGGGATGTGAATCATTCGTGAATGTATAACTGAACTATCTTAAAAACTGCCAAGCAGACAAGTACGAATAAACTATAGCAGCCATGTGAGAGAGTTATAGAGCTTTGGGTTTACGGATGTTCTCTAAACTTTATTTCTTCCACACCATCTCAATTTCTCCTCAAATAATCTCTTAAACATCAGTGGTAATCAAGGTAAAAGGTTTCACAAAGACATTGGTAAAATTTGGGGTGCAGATATAAAGGTTCATTCAGTCAAATCATTATGGGCGTCTATTGTTGAATGCTGGATAGTGAAGAAAATACGCTGAAAAAACAAAACTTATAAGTAATTTATAACTGTATTCTAATAGAATTTGCACGAAATTTCAATGTTTTGGTATCAGAAATCTTCACAAGCTTATCTTTGAGTATCTCAATATATGGAACAAAGCTGAAACGAGTTATGGCATATTGAATGTTTTCATTCTAATATTCGAGAAACCTAGTCTGACAGAAAAAGTGAATAATGAAATTGAAATCACTACTATGTAATTAGTTAGGTAGAAATATTTTAGAATGAGGACCAGGTATTTTTTGATTAGTGTAGTCTGCCAAAGTTAGTTCCAATTCACTTATCTTAGCCCAAACATATCTCACTAAATAAAAAGATTAATATGCACGACCGAGCATTCTTCTTTTATTTGCTAGGCTCTTTAGATTTAAGCAAAAGCCCATGCTCAAAGCAAAGGAAATTCAGTTGTATGTCCAGCCTTATATAGGATATACAGTTGAAGCCATACGACTCGGTGCCAGATGACCGAGCGAGATCAGTTCTATCCTTCCATGCGTGAGAAGTACCACATGGATTGCAATGTTTTAAATCAAATTTGCTAATAATGCAATGAAAATGTTAATTAGAATAAAAAGGATAGCTTTTTTTGAAGAAAATTATATTTGCAGTTGTGGGCTAATAAAAATAGTTATAATAACACCAATGGTGGTAAAAATCCTGTTAAAATTATATACATGCTGTTAATAACAGAATAATACATGTTAATAACAATACTCCTACTAATAAATATATTAATAATAGTAAAATTAATGTTATTAATGAAATGTTATCTCAGGGTGAAAGTTATAGATTTCGATGTGATTATTGTCTGAAAGCAAAAATAATCTCTTCCTGGCTTTGTTGTATCTTATCTGATGACATTTGCCTTTTGCGACTTCATCGCGTGACCCTCTGATGTGCACTCGGATGCAATTTCAGAGAGCGGAGTTTTTATTCTAACTGATCGGTGGTGTACTTTTAGTGGTGTTTTCAGCCATTTTACATTTTTTCCACGCAGTTACACATGCAATCACCGCAATTTACCTTGTAGACAACCTTAAAATGATATATGAATTCCAACTTTTCAATTACCCCGGTCAATGCATTGCGTATGTTGTTTTTTTATTTGTGGGACATCAGACAAACGGGTTTAGAGGAGACGGGCAGTAATCTTCCTGTTCCTTTTTAACGTATGGAAGCGTGACTCTCACCGAGCAACAACATATTCAATACATTGGCCGGGGTGAAAGACAAATTAGAACCCATGAATTTTCTGCCAGCTTTGTTATTCCGAAACAAAGTCTTCATTACCTTATTTGCAAATTTCATTTGGAACATTTAAAACCACATTGTATGTACCTTTCACACTTGGCTGGAGAGATATGACCTCGCTCAGACATAAATCCCCGGCTATTATGGGATCAGCTGTATATCCTCTATAAGGCTGGACGTTTGAGTTGTATTTTGTCGTACTCTAAGGCTGGGCTGTGACCTTAACTTGACTTTATAGCAAATAAATTATTAAAACACGTTAGTCCATTTTCTTCTTAATATATAAATACGGTTGAACAAGTAAATTGGAACTAACTTTGACAGACTAGATCTTGACGATATAACGTACAATCGTAATCGAATCCATAAATTTAACCAATACCAGTCTACACACACCCTGATTTGCCCTTCTATCCGCAAATTACCACATAAAACTGCAGTAAATTAAAGTAGGTACTTTCAAAAAGATTCCACACAAAAAGAGTAAGTGACGATATCCTCCCGAAACTTCACCCACTGTTCTAGCAAATCTGCCCAGATTTTTCCAATCACAACTCTTCACGATTTTATCTGGATAACGAATTTAACGCCAGGGAATTGTTCTTCTATGTAAATAACACGGAGGAGAAAGGGAGCAAGAATTCCAACCACAGAAAGGCAACTACAAGCTACAGAACAATCTTCATTTTCATACTCATATCCTCATCGACTTTGCATCCCCAATAGTCCCTATTTTATCTTGACGGACAAAATAACATTAATCTTTAAAATATATATATATGTCATCTCTGATCTTTACAAGTAAATATAAAGTAACCTTGGAGTATGTCTCTAAGGGATTGTAGAACCCAGGATACACAAGGTTAATATGAGCGGAAAGGTATTGTTACTCGTGTTATGTCAGAGATTGTGACGTGGATTTAAAAAATACCAATTCCTTTGGCGGCTGATTTAAAGCTGGATTCAAAATGAATTCGGTAAATTAATAAAAGACCCAGTTGGACACAGACATATATACAAATTAAAAAAGAGCCAAATTGGAAACAATTGCAAATGACACAACTACACTTAAAATACTAAACATGCAACCAGCGCAGAGATAAACAATGAACACACTTTAAACATAATGATACAAATTACAGACAAAACTAATCCCTTATAATTAACGGTAAAACACAATGCCAACATAATACCAAAAGTTCAAAGCTTCATCCGACAATGCGATATACTAAATCTCAACTCCTTAAAAGCCTACACAAAGAGATGGGTCATCATATACAAGATCTCAACACAATACAACACCAAACCTATGGAAGCATAGTACAATCATTTCAAAACTTAATCCCAACAACCTACACTTATTTATTCACAATCTCCCATAATTCTGCTACACTATCAAAGTTTAATAAACGGCTCGTCATCAACTAGATCACTACACACATTTTCTTAGAACCTATGTATAAAATATGGTTTCAGCCAACTACGCTCAACAACTCTTCTTACAGATCTTACGAAGATTCTTTGCTGGCATCGACAAAATACAGGCACTCTGAAAACTTCTAGTAATTCAATAAACCTTCCGATGCCGTCCTTTAACACAACCTTAATAACAAAAAAAATCCAATAATATATACTACAATAAGATTGCTGGCTAAATATGTTGCAGGTAAACACGACAATATGATAATTGGTAGTCAAATATCAAGCATCAAAAACTTAATAAACGGTCTCCACCAAAGATTCGTACTGTATCCCACTCTGTTTAACCGCTACCTGCCTTACATATCAACAATCACCTAAGTTACACCGAACTTCATACGCAGAGGACATTAATTTTACATGCACTAAACCAAATGCACTGATACTCTTTGTCCTCAACAATGCTACAACACACTCTGTACAAGCCTGGATCACCACAAACTCGAAATAGGCCAAACCAAATCAATAGTTACCTTCCTTACCAGCGAATAATGGGGCTCCCAATAGCTACCTCACCTAACCATAACAAGCACCAATATACCACACATCTACACACTCAAAATATTTGGCATAACAAACAATATATAATTGTCATTCAGAAATAGAGCCACAAACGCAAAAAATCAATTCACACAAACACATGATTTAGACCAAACAAAGCTACTCCGACGACAACTTCTCAATGATTCTCCAACACTCTCCAACTCATACGGTAAAAGGCCTAAAATTAATCATAGGTTGCACAGATACTACACCCAGGCCACCTATACTACATATAAGACCAAAGTCGTCATTGGCAAGAATCACCTTAACATCAAAGGTAATTAAATACTGGCTCCAGCTTCCACAAAACTAGAGTAGCCTTATATAAAACAGACCAAATAATTGTAGCTCTAAATATTATTATTAGCTGAATATCTGCCTTCACTCATCGACCAAATCTTTTCTATACAATCCTCTGTTAACAAATCTTGCCGATTCAAGCTAATTGCACTGTTATTATTTACTACCCAATCCTATCGAATGGTACTAATGGCAACTAATCGATACCCTCTGCTACCCTGCCAGGAGGCTAAATGCCCGTCAGTAGAGAGTCTCTTTGAACTAGAATCACGAGTGAAATGGGCAAAGATGCGACAATTAAGCCTCAATAATGAGGGCATAAAATGTAAAGATGCAGATCAATTTAATTATCGTTGGGGAAGTCGACGCTCTGATCTTCTATTAATTGAAGTGTACGATATGAAAAGTTAAACTTTCAGGAGATTTTAATGCACTTACGCAAATATTTGTGCGTAAACACAAAGTTTTGTTTAGAGATTTTATTAGTAGATATCTGGGTATCTAAAATGCATTTACTGCGTTAGTATATGTACATGAGTGCTATGTGTATGAGGAGATAGCGCCATCTCTTCAAATAGGCAAGCATCTCTATGTACCAGTTTTGCCTTGGGGACGGCTTATTCAAGTTTTGAGAAGAAAATATTGAAAGTAGAGGAATTAAAAATGGCCAAGTAGACCAGGTAGCCAAAAAGGAAACTACATTGATTAGAAGGACGTCGCCCTTAGGTTTCCTTGTAAGTAAGAATCCCCAGCGGCTTGATGATACCTTTTCCACAGGTCACAAATGAACACAAGAAATTGAGAGAAAGATATAAAAAATGAATACACACACACACTATAGGTGAGGGATGTTAGATAAAGAAAGATAGACTTATGCAATGAAAGAAGACGTAGTTAGAAAGGAAAATAACGACACCCTCCTGATTTTACTATAACTCGAAACGGAAATTCGAGGATAAAATAAATATACTTTGTGAACAGATCAGGTCAACCTAACTTCCTCAATGACGCTTCTATAACTATTATAAGAGCAAAAACTGTCCTACGTACAAAAATAATTCATTCCGATCATGTTTTTTTCTTTTTCACATTTCACATAAATACTTCTCTAATTCCTTTGGATATCATATCGAAGACTGAGTTAAACAGACTAACCATGGAGCATAAAGCTGAGGAGGGGACTTATCTTGCCCATACTTATCATATTTCTTGCTCCTATAGGCTAACAATATTCTATACGGAGAACATTTAATAAAAGAACAAATTTATTTTACTGTAAATCTGCCCCTCAATCATCAATAAAGTTACTAATATACATCCAGTGTTTTTTTTAAATTCATACTTGAGGTGATGGAAAATGAATACATTTAGTTGACTTTTTCCTCCGACGAAGTGCCAGGTCAAGGCGTCACATCTTTTTCAAAAGGAGTAAATGTCAATTGTACCCATTTAGAGCCATGAAATGACCCATATGACCATCGGACATAGGGTTATTCACCCTAGAGATTTCAAATTTGCCATTGGATTTGGCGCTATGTGGCGTAACCTAGTGGCAGAAGTCTCATTTAGCCTTATAAAGGCACTTTTAAGTGATTTGAACCATGTGAAAAATAACTCCAATAACCATTTATCATCTTATCCCAAAACGCCCCAGGTCATTGGAGTGACGGGCTCTCTTGTTAATTTTATGCTGATGCTAGAGAAAACGCTAATAACTCTCAGCAATATTCTGTTTATTCGCATTTCCTTTAGATCTAGTCAACTTTTTCTGTTATTAATCAATACGCTTCTGCTCATTTTTTCATAGTCGGTTAGGAACCAGACTAAACTATTAATCTCACTTACTTGTCTTATAACAATTGTGTGCAGTGCTTTTCTCCGAATTCCACCAAATTTGAGGCAAGAATGGCGTCATTAATAAATGACTTCATGATTTATTTATCTCTTCCAAACACGCCATTCTTTGCTGCTTCAATATAGAACACAACTGTCAGACTTGAGGATACAACGAGACTCGCCCTTGTTGTAGAAAATCTTGGCCCGTATCTCGTAAGTTACTTATGTTTAAGTAAATTAATTAATTTTTAAGATTTTTTTATAAAACCATATTGTATAATGAATGATCCAGTTCTTTAGCTTTATTACTCCTTTAAAATGAGGAGAAAAAGAAATATGGAAAATCTTAGAACCTTTATCAGGTGGGCAACTTATTGTATTCGACTGTACACATCAAATGTTTACACAAAAAAGAAGAATCGACTTCTATGACATACGAGGGGCGATCAATAAGTTTTGCAATTCGGATATAAGGAAACGAGATATGAAGAAAAGTGTTTTATTATTTTTCAATATAACTTCCCTCGACTTCAATGCACTTGCGCCACTTGTCCCTGAGGCTTCAAATTCCTGACAACCAGAAATCTCCTGACTGCTGTTCAATCGACTTCTGGACTGCGAGTTGGACATGTTCATCGTCCCCAAACCGGCGTCCACGCAGTGCAGCCTTTAGCTGGGGGAATAAAAAGTAGTCGCTAGGGGCCAGATCTGGGTTGTAGGGGGGATGGTTGAGCTTCTCGAATCTGCACTAGCACAGGGCAGCTTGTGCAACTCTGGCATTGTGGACTTTGACGACGTTGAAGTCGATCATAAGAAGTGAGGTCTCTTGGGACAATTTGGTCATGGCCAAATTGTCGTGGATGATGATGATAACACTTCCATGTGATATTCCAAGTTTTCGCTTGATTTCTTAGATCTTCAGCCGTCGATTTTCGAGGATCAGGCCCTCCAAACGGTCCACATTGTTTTCGTTGGTCACGTCTGACGGGCGTCCTGGACGGGGTCATCTTCAAGGGACTCACGACCATGGCGGAACTTCCTATTCCAGCGAGCAATGGTTGCATAGGAAGGGGCGGTGTTGGTGTACACTGCAACCATGCTTTCATGGATCTCATTTGCATTCTTGCCTTTCTTGGTCAAAAATTTGATCAGTGCGCGGTGCTCAACCTTCTCCATTGTTGGAAAAGTTTGTGACTGATGATCTGCGATCAGCTACTGCTTCTTAAATAGACGAGGCAGGAGCGTGCGGCTGCAGGTTCAGACTTGTCATAAGTTTTCCTAACACCCCCACAAACATCCATCCCCCTTCCTCTGTTTTGCCTTACCGATTCGCAAAACATATTGACCGCCTCTCTTTCACAAATAATTTAAAATGATAAATTTCGTCAGTTCCTCACTTGCATAGAAGTTGGGAGGAAAGTGAGAGAGAAATATAGCCACACAGCCAATCGTGTAAAGTCATGGGCAAAAGTTTCGAGACCTCTATATTTCTTTTTAGAAAAATTTAATATAACTAATCAAACGTTTCATTTTGTTATAGTATGCTTCCATGTGTTATGAAGAGCAGAGATTTCAAAGTAAATCAGGTGTATTTACTCGAGGTTATCTCCTTTAAGATCTCTGCCTTTCTGTTACTGTGTAAATCTTTACACAGGCAGTATAAGTCTGAACGTGGTAAAGGCTTGCTAGTTTGCACGCCAGCACATCCTTTCTTAAAAAGAAAGGATGTGTTCACCTTACATATTCAACAAATACCATCTTTCAAAATAGTTTCATTGGACATTGGTCTGTGGAGATGAGAACGGAAATTCTAATTCGAGGAAAATTAGCCTTTACTCTTGTTCATCCCTTTATCTCTGTCGGTAGAGCTCTGGCTTAGATAACGAGAGGTCTGACTGAAGTTTGAATCCTTTTGGGGGTAATTTGTTTTTTCTCGTGGCCATCTCCTGTAAGATCTCTGATGTTCTATTTGTGAAAAAATATTAACGCCTGTAATTCCTTCACAACATCACATCCTTCATAACTTTGGCGAGAGAAAATCAGATATCCAAAATTGCTACATGAAAAAGTAGAGGTAAAAATTAAGCAAATTCAGGTGAATAAAACTAAAGTTTATCAAAATATATCGATTCAATAGAAGAATTGAAGTGTCTACAACCATGCGCAGGAGAGCGGAAACAAAATTCAACTGAAATAACGATTGCATTTTCAGGGAGAAATAATTGTATTATATAGGTTATAAGTAATTAATATTTAGTGTGGAGGCCTGTATTCTCGTTGATTTTTTAACATCTCCTGCCATAGGAAAGAACCAACTGTTGACACTATTGCGCACTAATCTTTCTCCATTTATCTTGAAGAATTTCTCACAGTTCTTTAACTGTTTTCGGATTTCTCGTGTTTGACCTCACTCCGTGTATTTTATCCAAGCATTTTCTATGGGATTCAGGTTATTCTGTAGGAGAATTGCAGGTTGTGCTTTGCAAGATCGCAGACGGGGTAAAGCATGCTGTCGCAGCAATTACTTATACACTTGTGCATTCACTGTGATCTGTAAGTGTAAAAGAGGCCCAATGCCTCTACTGAAATCCTGCTCTAGACCATTATACTTACACCGCTAATTTAGCTAGCGCTTTTGAGTAATTGACAGATAAACGTTCGCTTGTTCTGCGATGAACGAATCTCCTGTAAATGGATCCCTACAATTGAACTTAGATTTGTTATTGAATTGGAATTGCTCCATTGGCCTTCCATCTATGCAAAGTATTCAGCGGTGAATCAAGACAAGCCTTCCTGTTCCTTGGACTGATCAGTGGCTTTATCCCAGGCTTGAAAGCATGAAGAATGCCTTCCTCCCGCTTACGTGACAAAAACTCTCTGGATACATTGATTGCTCAAATCTCCCTAATATCTCAATAAACTGCTGCCTTCTTCTTGGAACAGTTCTTCTTCACAGTTTGTGTACTGGCTTGGTCTTTTCTTTTGAGGCTTTCTTTGGCCTACCGGCTAATTTACCAGCATTATATAAACTTCTTTTGTCATACGCTGAGAGAACATTATAGACTATAATTTTGAAACACAGATCAGCATCTGCAATGACTCTAATCATAATCCTATTTTGGTGGTAGCGAGCTTTATAATCATCTCTTGGATAGAGAGAGGCGTGACATATTTCTTAGGTATTTTAACTCGAGGAAAGCTGACAAGACAAAAACACGTGTACTTAACGTACACCAGATTGGACTAGAATTAGTTGTTATGCAAACAATGTCGGTTAAGTGTTAAATATTGTTTAGATTTTGGTTGCATCGGGTGCATGTCGCGGTCGGCCAATGTTTATTCTATGTTTGTCTTGCCGTAGTATACTGGAGTGGCCTGACCAGAGTCGAGGTAGGCTTACTATGTGTGCTCTATGTAAATATTCTTCTGGTTGTTTTTTTAAGGGAGGAAGCTGGTGTTGTTTGGTGGTAATTTGTGTCTTAGTATGAAGGTAGTATGTGTTTGATTAGGTTAGGGTTTAGTGTTGGAGAGGAAGATTATTGTAGACGTGATGAAAGTAGTGTGCTGTGGATTCTATCATGTGTCTGGGTGGTAGTAGCTTTGCTATGACGTGGTAGTTGGCGTCGAAAAAGTTTAGGGTTCTGCTGAATTGTAGGTTTCCAAACATGTCTAAGAGTATTTTGATTAGTAGTAATTTTGTAATTATTCTGAGTGTATTATTTGTGTGGTTTGTAGTTTGTTCGTGTGAGATTTAGCTACAGTTGCATGCAATGTTGAGGCAACGTAGTTTAAACTGTTGCGGATGACGTGTTTGAATATTGTGATAAGAGGCACTTTCTGTTGTCCAAATGTAATGTTTGATAGTAATTTGAGGTCGTTGCTTTTTGTGGTCTTTCTTTTAATGGTTATTGTGTTATTTCTTAATGTCATGTGGGTATCTCGTGTTAATCTTAGGTGGTGGTGAATTTGTATAGTGGCAGGATTTGCCCGTCGAGTCTGATTTTTAATCCATTGAAGCCTCCTAAAATTCTACTCCCAATATGAATGACAATAAATGGATTGTTTATTGACACATATAAAAGTTTAATGACGACTTAAAGGCAAAATATGAGAGCTTTGGATTAGGTTAACATGTCGATGGGAGATCCTGTTCTTGATCACTTTGCTTTCTCTGAAACACAGTTAACAAAACATGAACCTTAACAGATGGGTCAAAAGTCGATGTTCAACTGTCTATTCGAATGGGAGCTAATGTAGAATCAATTATCAAAAGAAAATTCTTTAAAGTGGAGCACCATTTGTGCGATTGGGATGCATTGGTCAGAATTTCATGTAAATGACTATTATCTTCAGCTTGTGCATTAGCATAAAGAGATTAAGCGTGAGATCTAAGTATTTCTTACTTTTTACCCTTAGAATCTAGATTTATTACGATACCAGAGGCGATAAGCAGATTTCTTCGCTTGGTATGCATTTTACAATCATCAGTGAACTACACCTTGTTATTTAGTCTACATTTTATGATCTTATTAGGAATTCTACGGTTTATTATATTATAAAGGGCAGCATTTAAATCATTTATATGAATAAGAGATTTATATATATATTACTCCATTTTCTATTATCAAAATCATAGAATACACTGGCTTAACATAGACTTTCCTAGATATAATTATATTAGGAACCTTAAAATTAAATTTCAATTTAAAAGAAATAATACATAGAATCGTCAGACCTACTAAGAGGAAGTTTAATAGCCGAGTCAACTACATCCGGTAGATCTGTCAACAGTAAATCCAGGCAAATCTCATTGTAGTGAGTCGATTCGGTAATTGGCTGTTTACATCCAGACAAATTATTAAAATGAAGTGCAGCTACCCCACACCGATCAGTGTCACTGACTGAATTAAGCCATTCTCTGATAAATATTCAGGTTACCGAAAAAAAAGCTGACTTATGGTCAGACTCCTGAATTCTATTCATAAAAGCAAGGAGACAATAAAATATCCTACTATCCAAATCCTAGTTAAGGTTTAGAGTGTTGCCTGTAGTCTACAACAACTCAACAACTGGAATGTGAAATGATAATTTATATATGCCCCAAACAATCAACAAGAATTAACAAATTACAAAACTTGCCAAACATGTAACATCATTCACATTTAATAGATAAGCAAATGAAGCCCGGTGAAATTACAGTTACACTAAACTGATCATTTTCTATTGCAATGATGTTAGCATTTATTCTTCAATGCATGTTGTCCACGAGGATGCGACCCCTGAGGGAGTGACGCTGGCCCCCTCCTCAGTGAGGACTGCCTTTAGTTGCTCATTGAAGGCTGGGAGACGACGACTTACGGCCTTTCTCAGTTCTTCCCACAGAGTTCTTCACTTTATTCATATCCGGAGCATGAGGTAGCAAGTCCATCACCGGGATATTGTTTTCGTGGTACCTCGATACAGTGGAGGCAGATTTGTGGCATTGTCCCGGGGAAAAATACATTAGGTCATATCTGAAGAAGAATTCGGCTGAGAAACCATGTAATCTCTTAAAACTGTATGTTACTACTCTGAACTCATATTGCCATTACAAACAGTGATACGAACCTTTTCCTAAACTGGTCATGTAGACTCATACCATTACAGTGCGGCCACCATAGCTCACTGTTGGCAATATGCACAATCGAGTCCACTACTCTTCTGGGTTCATACAAAATCTACTCTTGCAGGTAGGCAACAACAAGTGGAATGTGGTATCATAAGACCAGAAGACTCGCGACCACCGACGCATGGTAGGATTGTGGTCAGTATATGGCCAAGGCAGGCGATGTAGCTTCTGCAGAACGTTGATCAGCGCCGACACAGTCGAGAAGAGGTTCAAGAACTAGAAGACATCAATAATCTACTCGTTCAGGCTAAGCTCAAGTTGATAACCGTTTGTTTGTGAGAATGGCCTTCAAAAGTGCTACGAAGCTCAAAATAATGACGCTTGTGAAGAAGAACATCTTGGTGACCACGATGTCTAGGGCCGTCAAGGAGGAGGGAAGCAAGAGATTGAGGTGCGTGGAAGGGCCTCTGGTAACCGACATTATGTGGGGACAACGTCGGAAGAGCAATCATTGCCTTCACAATGACTTGAAGTTTCATGGCAATCGAATTCTTATTTTTTCTGATGGAAAAAGCTTAATGGTAGATTAGGTAATCGAGCAGCAAAGCAAGGGCGTGATAAGCTTGGGGCAGGATGTATGCGCGGTCCGCTACATGTCCATGACCAAGCGCCGGTGAGGTTCACGGCTGATTACAATTTCAAAAGAAATTTCTCTTTTGAGAGCAATGGATGATTGCTTAGTCGTATAAGTAGCGCTCCTGAAGAGGGTTGAGGAGAAATTTCTCTTTTCAGTTAAATGAATGGTTGCATAGTCGTATATGTAACGGTCCTGAAGAGGGTTGATGAACTCCAGGAGACATCTCTAATGGATTAAGGAATACTTATTTTTACCTTTACCTAACTACATTAACTAGAACGTTATTGTTCATTTATCCCCTACCCCCCAACAATAGAAAGGGCGAAGATCCGCGGAGAAATTTCCATCCCTCCGTTTTCTGTTGAAATTAAAGGTTAGCTTATACAAAAGGCCTCTTGAAATGATTATATTATTTTTCAAATATTCCTTAAAACCCTATATATAAAAAGTATATTTCAGTGTAATAAAGGTGGAAAATGTATTTGTCGACCAAATAAAAAAGCATTGCTTTTGGACCGAATTAAACTTTCTTACTTATCAGCTGTCGAAATGTTTTGCTGAAAATGAAATTTTAATCATTTTAGTTCTCGAGACATTGATGGATTTAAAATTGAAGCTTCTTTCGATCTTCTAAGGATGAAACCTTTGTTGGGTAACCTGAATCTGTGAAGATCTAGAATTTTGGCACAAGGATTGATGAACGTAAAGACGTTTGCTCGGTTGATAGCTTTCCGGAATATGAGTTTTGATGTAAGTTTGATAGTAGTGGGAGCAATGATCTTTGATCTCACCAAGGCTCCATAATACATTTAAGGATGAATTTATAAGAGAATTTTCAACGAAAAGGAGGGGAAAGGGTGTGAGATTGAAGAAGAATGGTCGGTAATTGAGGTCTTTTTATGTTATTATATGCTTATGACCTGGTGTCATTGACTAAGAGGCAGTGATATTTGAAAAACTTTCATTGAAATGTTTAACAGTGTGAAGAGGAGAGTAAACTAAATCAAGAATCGATTAATGTGTTACAGATGCGATGAAACTGATTGCAACGACAGGGTTCTGAATAGCAAGAAGATCATATGGGCAATGGAGCATTAGATAATTATAATGGTAATAATTTTGTGGCACTGTTGGCGTAGAAAAAGAGAAGGGTATATAAATGGAAAGAAAGATATATAGAGACAAAGTGAAAATGAACAATCTATCAGTGTTGTTTGTTGTAAGACTGGTAAATAGTTTGAGAAACGACTAGAAAAAGATGTATTTACGGTGTGAACGAGGTTTTGGCTATGTCTTTTACGGGTTTGGGTGATCATGAAAACTGTTTGGAAGAAATAGAGTTGTGAAAGAATATACGAGAGTGAGTGATCCAATGAGCACATGTTTGGAAGACCGCATCAGAAGTGGGTTGATTATGTGAAAGAAGGGTTAAAAGAAAGAGAGTGCTGACCGAGGAACAAGTGGATGCTGTTGTCTATGATACGCATGCATGGATTAGGCTTACGAAGGGGAGGGCTAGGGGGCTTCTGCCCATAGGTGAACAATGATTGGACTAGATGCTACCACACATTGCATCGCATCGCTATAACGCGCTAATTTTACGGGAACAAAACATAAATTCGAAGTGCTTGAAAGGGCATTGGGGGTGAAATGGACTGTAGATTTACAGTGGCGCTGATGCGTGCCAACACTTTGAGCGAGAAAAGGGTTGACGATTATTAAGAAGTGTCTTTTTCTGATCAATACCGACGCAGTATCTTTGGGCAGCGCGATCTAGAGGATGAATAACACACGGGTGAATGATGTCTAGATGACGACGGATCCACGGGGGACTGAAGACTCGATGACCAATGATCCAAGGGTAGAGGTAGTCGAGATGGCGGAGGACCCAATTGCGGAGGTGGTAGAGTGGGGAGGGATAACCTTAACTAGCCCAAGGTAATCGGCTTCCCAACGGAGAACGAATGCAGTACGAGTCTGGAGACAGCTCAAATCGTCGCAGCAGCAAAAGAAATCAGCGTCAAATCTGGCTTGAAATAATGGCTGAAGGTCCTCGCTGAACGATGTCCAGAACGGTTCTCTCCCGATAAAATAAGATAAGATGGATAAAGTTAGAATGTGAAGAGGGAGTGAGATAAGATAGATATAAATTAAAGTGTGCTGTGTGTGTGTTAATGTGTGTAGGATGATATGTGAAGATGATAGAGATTTGTGCCAGGTTGCCTGGCTAACGCTTTCGTTATGAGTAGAGAAGGGGCACCCTATTTATTCGAGCTAACCAGAGGAGCGTACGTGACGTTGGTTACGCAGACGGGAGCTAGATACTCTGCTTTTCGATAGTAGCTTAGTAGGTTATTCCGCGCCCGCAGGCGCGTACTTTTCGCGAGAACTGACACATTTTCAAGATGAGTTAGTCGTAAATTGCTCGCAGATTATGGCCAAGAGGTCGGCGCGCGAGCGGAACAGGTCAAAACATATGATAAATCATGCGGCTAGGTTGAGCTACCCTCAAAATATAGATAGTTAGATAGACATACATAATAAAAAGTTTGTTTGCTACATGGATGCCTTAAAACTGAAGTGTTGCATTACCTGAATATGCATTCTATTCCAATTTTGCTGTTTTATTGCTGGCTCATTTCCTTTCTTTGTTGGAAAATTCGAATTATGTAGCCATAAATAATTTTCCCCAAAAGCAATCATCCATTTATAAGAATCGTTAACAAATATCTTCATTTAATAAAACATTTAAAAATAAAAATGAATTATCTGGTTTAAGTGAATCCAAGGTTTCAGCTATATAGGCAAATTTCTTTTTTGAAGAATAGGACTTCCGAAGTGTACCACCCACATTTATGATAGGCTAGAAATAACCAGTGGCGCCCAGTTGTCGGAGGAGTAGCCCATTAAATTTAAGTAATGATAATAGGTTCAATTAAAGCGTTAAAATAATGGCTGAAATAGCCATAACTCCTCCATCCCGAAAACTATTTGGATAGAGCTGAGTAATATCTCCTTCTTCAGAGGACAGGAAATCAAAGAAATTTCTCCCTCCTAAATTTGCGTAAAATATCCTACTAACATATAATGTTTAAAGAGAGAACATAAGACAGAACCAGTACTTTAAGCTCTTAATAAAGTTTCCAACAACCAGCCTTTTTCTTCTTATCATCGCTTCGTACAGTATTCAGCCTGAAAGATCAAGCACACACTCAAAGTGCTGTCGCTGCTCAGGGTCATACGCTGTCTTCCAACGAGATATAACTTTTTTGTTAGAATCACTCAAGCTTCAGGTCAGATTGCATCCTTCATCATAACATCGGAGAGTCCTCAACCTAACACAAGGAACTCCGTTTTAACGAATACCTCCTTACCTACCTTAGTTATGTGTCCAGTAGAACCACTAGTGACCAGAGAATGGAAAGTTCAATACAGGTACAAGAACGCAAAGAGAAAATATGGCAAACAGTATTGGAAATTAATAGACTCGAGAAAACAAGTTTACCTTACCTCGTTAATTATAGAAGAGGCCACATTTTTCACAGTTCTTTCCTCAAGATTTATCGTTCAAGGCAAACTTGGTACGTGACATCTCGCCATATTATTAGTTTATCCTAAAGATTACAGGGTTTCAAGCACACCAATTTTACACAACTCTCGTTATTTACATAAATCGATCAGGGGTTGACATAGGCCATCGAGCCGATTTTTCTGACCCCCAAATCCGACTATTTAACAAATATTAAAAACAAACGTCATTTCCATTCTTTAGAAAACGAGCTACTGCCCTCGCAAGTGGGAAGCTAGCTTGAGAAGGAGAGTACTAAAATAACCAGGCTTACATAAGGCCTTTTTGAATTATTGAGAACTTTACTACTCACAACCTTCTGACTCTCGTTAAAAACACTAAATTACAACGAATTATACTCCATTTTAACACAGCTAAAGGTTAAATAGTGAAACTGATCACATGGAAATCAAGGTTTACCCACGAGAGGCGATTTCCTGCCATCCTCCAGTGGCCTTATTCTAGCCCTCTCTTGCTCTGACTACACGTGCGTTGATCGAGATCTTTCCTCAGCTAATTATTATTGATAAAACAATTAAGCTTCGGGTGTGGTCTTATTTGAACCCTGTTTCCATTTGCATTATTTAGTAGCCAAGTTGAAAAAACACGTAATAATGGTAGAGACTTCAGTAAAGTAAGAAGAAAGAGAGAAAGAACAATGCAGTTATAAAATAATCACTCATAAAGCCATAAATGGTACACAAATTAGCATAGCCCTTTTGATAATAACAATTATAGGAATATCCGGTATATTTTACAAGTAATTTAAAAAGTAGAAAGTGTCTACCATTAATATAATTCACAGCTTGGTAACATTCATCTCACGTTAATTAAGTTGAATAATTTGAATGTTATGGGAGGAACGTCGAGATGCGAAAGGTGAGTTATTTAATTACGCCATCGGTCGTCTCTTTACATTCGTGGACGAAAACTCCCTCAAGGGTAATAAAATTAACATAATGATCAGAATGTCTTTTGAAGACAAGGCAGTGTGTGTCTTGGAGCGTTCCTGTTTGGGGAAGAAAATCAGTAGTAGTTTGTTTTGACATTAACGAACGGGCAACACTCTCTTCTTGGTCCAGGGCGGCGTGAATTGCTTCAAGTCATGTGCCATCAGATATGGAAACCCCAACGGCATGTTTTAGGAGTGATCTGTTATCTGTGTGAATGGAGGGGGAACTAGTATTGTGATTATCTCTATTTTTGAAGACGTGTATGGACTGAAGATACCTACACTGACACGTCAGACTCAGTGGGGACTCGCCAGGAAGCAGCTAATTCCCTACTTATGGTGCTGAAAACTTCCACCCATGTCTCTACACACGCCTAAACTTTGCATGCCATTTGGAAAACCAAGTTTTAAAAGTTTAAGAAGTATTTAAGAGGCACAGAATCCGAGGTATTTGAAGTCCAGTGTTAATTTTCCACAGCTTCTGATGAGTTTGATTGGAGGGTGGGGGGTATGTCATCTACTGATGTAAGTCTACTTTGTTTTACCAATTACAAACGTGGCTCTGCTATCTATAGGGAGATTTTAAAGCATTTCTTTTTTACACTCGCTCACAAGCTTTATGAAGATGCTGATTAACATTTACAGCGGCTCTTAGCCACCTGCACAGTTCGAAAGCTACCATAAAATCTATCGGAAATTTTCAAGAAAAAGATGAGAAACACCCGACACAAAAAATACAGACGAGATGAAGGTCACTATCAAAGGAACCGTTGCCAAATTAATACATCAGCAGTATCTATAACAAATTGATTCACTTCATGCCACACCGGATTGCTCAGTTATTCATGGTAATGGAGTTTCAACCAAGTATTGATTGTTTAGATGAACAAATTTTTCAGGAGTTGGAAATTAAATATCCTTTTATGATTGATCTAATGGAATATTCAAATAATTGAGATGCTGTATTTCTCAATTTCATGATTTATAATATTACCAAAATTAAACCATAAAAAAGCTTGAAATATGTCACTTTGCGTCTAATAAAAATAGAGTAGACTTTGGTCAAAAGGATGGTGGTTCTGAAAGGGAAAGGGTTCAAACACATTGAGGTGCGAGATCAATTTCGATAAAAAAATTTTGTGATGATTTAGCGCCGTTTCTTTCACTTTTTTCCAGACGAATAAAAAAAACGACTTATAACTTCATCTGAAGGTGAAACAAACGATGACATCTATGTGGATTTTTCTAAAAAGTGGTCTAGAAGAAATAAGAGGTGTTAAGACAATTGAAATTGTATGGAAGATAATAAGTAATTAAAGAAGAAAGTAGGTATTTGACGAGAAAGTCGAAATAGTTGCAACCAGCGAAACCTCGCCTCCTTCAACCTTAGATAAATCGCCTCATCAAATAAGGACAACCTATCTATGGCGTTAGGTTAGGTGACGCAACTCTTCTCAATCAAATTGCGTTCTCTGGAAGGCTATAATGCACAACTAATACTTCCAAGACTAAATTCAAGTAAAGAATCTGGCAGTTTTCGACCTATGAGAGACTGCTCAACTCTTGCATACAGCATCTCCGCCTCTCCCGATTTTAACCTATACGGGGACGTGTTTAATTAATACGAGCGTAGTCGACCTATTAAATTCACCGTTTTTAATTAAACATTCTTTACTTATGATAGGAATCTTTCCCTCCTTGAAACTCAACCGAGGAATTATCAATTCTACGTATTTTTCAGGTTATTGTAGACATCAATTATATCATTAGAAAGAAAAGTGAACAAGAGAGTTTTATTATTGCGAAGGAAATGAGCAGAGTTAGAAAGATACCTTGAAAATAATAGCCTTAATTCGAATTGATTTAAATCCACCTTATGACTAAGTGAGATATAGCAATTAATAAGAAATAAAGAGGACTGAGGAGCACCAAGGAGGAATATATGCCTTAATTTGTATGAGTGCGATATAGCCACCGCAAAATCAACTACCCACGCAAACATATCCAAGTAATAACAAGAGGAAAACATTTTCCGTCAATCACCATATTTACGTATATTTTACACATTCGTCTTTTTTATAAAATGAGCATATTTCATACATCCCATTTCGAAAAGATCAGTCTCCCTGCTTAAATGTTATTTTGCGAACTAGATCGAAATATAGATTAGATCATTCTCTGCTAATTTACTAATTCCCTCTTGCCAAATCTGACCTGTTCCTTCGAAATGAATAATACGGAGATTTTATCGTTTTATATATTTTTAACTCAGTTTAATTAAGGTAAAAATGAAACAAGGCTCCTAAATGAGGAATGTCACCCTTCAATTTCAATACAATTGAAACTTTTCAAGGCATTTATGGCTTATTATTTTATATTATTCATTTTGTTTGATAGCGGATGGAAACTACTAACAATATAATAGACTTTTCGGCTGCTAAGTAACAAAATTGAAGAATGAAATGGAAACCCGAATTATTATATAAGAATCGCTTGAATGCTTTAAAGTCATTGGATGAGTTCATGGTTGTCATCGGTCCTGGCAATTTTTGAGAAAACATAGGGTAAGTGTCTTCTCGTTAATCAAAGACAAGAGAGTTAGAAGTCAAAAGGATAGTTCTGACATAAATGAACCATGCAGTGCTTCGAATGACGTACAGGTTGAATAGAATGCATTGTAAAGGCAGCTGAAGCATATTTCTTTGATTTTTGTTAGTACCTGCATGGTTATCTGATAAAATTTGGAAAACCATATATGTTAGACTTTGTGACAACATTTAAATTAGTGTGATTGGAGTCGCATGAGTAGGGCGATGAGCCCTTCACATAATACGCATTGCCTATGCTTATCATTACTAAAGACCCTTTGAAAATAGAAATAGGAGAGAGCTTGGATTTGCATTAGTCGTTTAGGGTATATGTGTTCCATTTCTTAATGAAAGACGCATGCGAACGGAAATTGCACAATGTCGTGTTTGCAGCGATGAACATTCCTCTTTATCATATTATGGGGGAACGAACGTAAGGTCAACCTTGAGCCACCTTTTTAAGCAGATACCACGTAGATCTAAGCTAGATCTCTAATCGCAAAGAGAGAGAACTATTCTTGAGTGGGAAAACTTCAAAGCGGCTGGTAACACCTGTATTTGACCACTCGGCCTATCTCCCGCTGAGACGCATTTTTCCAACCCTTCCCTGCCTGGAGGCCAGAGTTGACCTGAGAAGAAGCTTCCTCGGTCGTCTTATCTTGTCTGGGCATAAAGAGACTGTCGCCAATGGTTACTCCCAAGAGAATGCCATGCATGGAGGCATACTAGCAAGGAGGCCAGCAGGGTATTTTAGCTAAGGTAAACCGTTACTTGTCAGAGAGTACTGCACAAAATTGCAGCACTAATGTTATGTTTTATTATGCTATTTTACGTCTACCCAATTTTATTTCAGATTTTTCATTATTGGGGTGAACCACGCTAATAGTTTTTGAATGAAAATAGCCCATATAGAGATATTTTGGAGAAAACGAAGAATAATTATATAAGTTAAGCATAAGTTGTTTACATATTTAAGAGAAAACCATAATTATAATATACTATTGATTAAAATAATAAATTATTTGCCTACATTAGCACCATTTCGACACGTAACTTAAGAAACTCCGATATGGAATATGTCAATTTATTAATAATTGCAGGTTGGACTTCCTCTGTTGCAGCCTTGATGGTGAAGGGTCGCTCTGCTCTCCTCAGTGAAGATAATGAAACTAATGTCCACCCTCATATACCTGTGGGTACATTGAAGCTTTCAAAGTCTTGTTACGGGGCGTTAGAGTATATACTTTCAGGGAAATTCGTGCGATTTCTGGTAATCTTCGGTACTTATGGAAGACCAAGGGCAGTAAAAAATGACTTTACTTGTTTCACTTAGTTTTTCACGCAACTGGCGGCCAATATTCATCAAATTCCTAGCTGTCACATTCTTGAAGGCTCCAAAATCAGATCGTTTCTTTCTTAGCGAAGGTTCCTTAAGAAATCTTCTAACCGTGTCCACATGACAGGTTACTTCTCCACACTAAAATTAACAGCGGTGCGTTCAGCTCTTTTCTTGATAATGAAGGACTTTTCTTCATCTTTGAGGCCTCTGTGACGTCCAATGTACGTAAAGACGATATATGCTATTAGCGCGGTTCACCAAAAAACGATGAATCTGAAATAAAAATTGAAGGACATAACACAGATTAATGAAAACAGGGCATTACTGTTGCAATATTGTGTGAACCAGCTGAAAAAAGTTTCATCAAGATTGATTTACAAAGATACGAGATAATTAAACTTTGTTGTCAAGATATTAGCGTGGTTCAAGTGTATACGGGAAATTGGCTCCTGTTCCTGCGAGCGTCATACACAATCGGTGCCGCTAATGGTAGGGAACTCCACATTGCAGGAGAAGGGTTGATGATGATGTTGAAAATAATGAGGATAAACGTGAACTAAAAAGAGAAGAAAATGAGCTTCTATCAACTTGTTGAAAGTACATGTTGGCAGAAAGTTATAATAAATGATCCTCTTGCATATCTGAGGTGAACTATGGTGGGGGATTCATACCGATTATAAATACATTAGTAAAACCAAAATTTATTTCGTGGCGGAGGGAGGGAGATACCAGGATCAGAATTTTTTTCAGTTGATAGTTGCTGTCGAGGTTTAGTGAGTGGGTAATCCCTTTCTCACTTCCTGGACATATATTTCATTACCGCACCGAGGTGAAGTGGAGGCGAAGCGTATCTAATACATCTACCTTAGCCACTTCCCGTGAATAAGAATAACAATGGTTCGTACCCTTATAATCAAAACTAAGATGATGATCCCGTGAGTGTGTCCCTACTCAGTAAAAGCCAACCATGGTTGGATAGGTGGAATATTGAAATTTAAGCCGAGTGGATTGCTTAATAATTGCCAAAGGATCGTCCAAAATAGTTAAACACACAGGTACAAAAATAATCTTTAATGTACATGAATTTGAAATAAGCAACAGCTTATATAAATATAAATAGAATTAATCTTGCACTGAATAAATAAGTCTAGCAAAATGTCGTGGAGATTACTTGAAAATTACTCACTTGGATGCTTGCGACTTAATGACACCCGACCGCATGAATTGAATAGTATTATTGAATTAAATACTGAATTAAGTAAGCACTTCTAATACTCGAGGTTATGGGCTCGGGATTGGAATTCTAGTTCACAAATAAACTGGTGAAGTTAGAGTAGGGGATAATTCAATTAACGCTACATTTGTGTTCGTAAGTATTTTTGAAGGGGAAAGTAAAGGTCTTGTTCTGGTGACGATGATCGCACCTAGTCCGGCCGTTCAAGGTTATCAAATGATAGGGTAATCCTAGACCAGTGATATAATGATCCTATGCCGGATCACGAAGATGAGCCAAACAGTGACTCAAATCGGACTTCTTCCTCGAAGTACCTGTCCGATTATTCGGCTCATGGAGTGGGTAGCCAAAACCGATTACCTTACTATGTCTAAGGTAATCCGCAGAGGGAGGTCCTGTGTGACCTCAGACTGTTAAAGGGGAGGGGGGGCTGCGAGAAGTTTGGCACCTACAAGTACTGTGAAGGCAACAACCAATTCCCCGAGAAGTTCCTTCCTTGCAACAGGCGAACGGTTTCCTTTGTGGATCGGGCTACACACAAACTCGACGTAGGTCCAAGATTTTCTGCCTGAATCCAGGGAGAAGTTTTCCTTTTATTTCCCTCGTGAGCAGAAATCGAGAGAGAGAACCAAATTCTCGTAAAATCCGTATCGTCGCGCCAAAGACCTTTTTTCGTCTTTTGGCAGAGAGTATGTCTTTCACTCCTTCGAGCCATCTTGGAGTTTACGGTGGCGCGAAAAAAGGCAACAGAGAATTCGAGGCGAGAGGTGCATTAAAAGATACGAGAGGGCAAGCAGCTTGTGTCGGAGTTTTTCTGCGTACACTTATGTACGCGGTATTTAGACTTCTACAGTAGCCCCTACCGTTAATTAATAGGATTTTGTAATATATCCCCGAAGCTTAAAAACTGCGCCCGTTGGAGGGGCGTAGAACATTGAAGTAGAATCAAAAGACCTTCCTAATATAAATACCTTCTTTCCTTTACCAGCGGATGAAGATCAGTTGTGAAATTTAGAAAGATCACCTGCCTCGGAATCGGCAGGGAATATGCGTCAGAGCAAAAAATAATTTGGCAAGGATCACCTCAATTGGTTGATATTTTCACATAAAATTCATGAAAATAATATGAACGAGATCTTGATATCTAGACCTCATATCCTCGTACAGAGAGTCACTTTTTTCGCAATAAATCAAGAGTTCAGCATTAATATGAAGGTATCAGTCTCATAATCATTTTATAGTTAATAAAAATTTAGGAAATTGAGAGAGCTCGCAACGACCAATAATATGCTCAAGAGTGAAAGCCTGTCACTGAATAGGCAAATAATAAACAGATTTTTTCTATAATATTCACATCATTCTCTCAATTGTAAATTAAGATTATTGAATATATTCAATAAATCTATTAAGTAAGTACATTCACATTTCTAGCTAACAGTTCGTCTATCAAATAACCACTTTTATTATTATGGAAAAAATGTATGGTCGTGTTGAAAAGCGATTAAAATCTCTTCAAAGGGTTCCTTTGGATAACCATCTCACTCAGTATGTAAACGGAGAGTATTCCATTCGTCATCACTGATGTTGGGGTAGTCAAAATATTCAGGAATTAAGGGGAAAACCTTTTATTTTATTTACTGCTGTGATAATAACAAGGGATTTATGAAGCCGATGTCCCAATTTCCTATCAACTAGATGACAATGAATTACATAATTTATTGTGAAGACATTGGCTATGGGTTTCTTTAAAAATACTACAAAAGAGCATCTATACTCACCTATACATAAGAATATATTTCAGAACCAATCAGAAATGACAAAAATTATAAAGTTAAAATAATGTTTAGATAAAAAATTAAAAGAATATTTGACATAGACATAAGAATATTTGTTTTAGCCAATTCATTTGAGAAATTTTAAGGATTAACCAATATTTGGATCGACGAAATAGCATAAGGCGGATGGCAGATTTCTTACTGGCGAAGATTTTCACGCAATCTACACCTATGATTTTCCAAAGCAGCTTACATCGTTTATTCTTTGCTTTTTACTGAAGAAAGAAGATTCCGAAGAGAACGACTGTGTCATGTGACATACACTGGAATCTCTACAAAGACGAACTCTTCCTATACTATCCACCTTTTCTTTGGCGTCTCGGGTAGGGAAGCTCTAAGTCTCTTGTGCGGGAGCCATATCTGAACCGGGCGGCTAACTTAGCGCAGGCCGAAGCTTGACCAGGGACGGGTTAGACCCATGTGATAGGCGGACACAAGGTAGGTGGGAGAAAAAACTGATAGGGCTTGGCAATAGGTATGCAGGTAGGGTAAACTGACTGGCCAGCTGAATAAGCCGGGTAAATAACCGAATAAAACAGAAACCTATATCTACCTTCAAACTCACACCTCATTTTTAGCCGATGAAGAAAAATAGGAGGATCGGTGAGCAAGAAGTTGGACTTCGTTAAATGAGTCCCTTTGCGCGTCTGCAAGGGCACGCAAAAAACGACAAGGACTTCTGTGTTCAGAATTATATACGGCGAACTCGGTGTGGTACTAGTTATGCTACTAGATTTCATAACTTCGTACATCGCAATTTGTAAAAATGACCGGGGCGTGGAGAAAGTTCTCTTGGAAAGAACTTCGGACAAGTTAACTTAGATTGGATTAGAGGCTAAAGCGCCCCCACAGATAGACGATTACTGCTGCCAAATAGACTCCTGGATCGGGGACCCCAAGGCAACTGAAAGTAGAGAAGAAATAGAGAGAGCACAATCCTGGGTAAAGATTAAAGAAGGTATAAAATTCACCAACCGTGCAAATAATACAGAGCATTCGCAGGTATTTAAAATAATATTTCGAGAGGCGAATATGTCCAAAAAAGCGAGGGAACACAGGGATTCTGGCGTTCAATTTAAAGATAACCTCCGAGCAAATAAAGAGAGATGTCTTTATCAGCGCATAAACTTGCTTCAATTGCTTTGAGCTGGAGAAGCACAACACAAAGGACTACTCTATGCTGAAAGAGATCAAATGGTGTTCCGAGTGCAGTGACCAAAACCATAAGTGGTGGGAATGCAACTCACAGACAAAAAAATGCCTAAATTGCAATGAAGACCATCACACCATAACAATGGCATGCTCGATGAAAAGAGAAATGATAGAAAAGAAGAAAAAAAGAGAATGCTAAATAAGAGGAAGAAAAACAGAATATGAGGTTCGCCAAGGTCTCTAAGGCGACAGCCGAGAAAATACAACCAGCTATAAATATTATCTAAATCAAGCTAGGTGAATCATTAAATATTCTAGCATGTATCCTGCACGCGAAAGTAATAAACGGAGAAAATCTGGGCTCGTACTCACGCAAGCATAATCAGATGCCAAAAAATAACGGCTTACAACAGATCTGGATCCCTTAGAACCCCCCTTTTGCGAGCACACTAAGCGTTCAATACAAACCAGCAAAAACCAACAAAACGCAGGAACAGCAAAAGACTCCTAGTCAAGAAAGAAACCCTGAAATCAAATAAACAACGATTAAAGAATCAAGACTAGGGAAAAACACGCAACATAGGCAAGAAGAAGGGATGGAGATAGAGGTTGCCACAGACAACACTAACAGTGTGGACACTAGCACAAAATTGCAAGGCCAGGAAGGAACGAGTACAGATCCAACTCCAGAGCAATGAAGTAAGCGAAGAGGAGCACCAAAATTTCAACCTTAAGATTTTCGCCTCTGAGGAAAGACCTTTCCCCGAAAACAAAAACGAACTAGTTTAAGGTATCAGAAAAGGATTCTACATGTACGAGTACGAAGGCTCGTATACAGATAGCGAGATCTTCAAGATAATTACAGCTGGCAACTTGGAAATTCCACGGCATCTCAGTTTTACACTAAAGAAGGAGGAATTTAAGAAAAAAAATGTGGAAGAACCAAATCGCCCATTGAGCGGAAAGCGTACAAAGCCGAGAGAAGAGGAAGCCGTGAAGAGAGAAAACCTAAATAATGGCCCACATAAGGAAATTAAAAATAATAAGCTACAATATAGACGGATGAAACGAAAAGAAATTCTCTCTAAGCAACGCCTACTTAAAAGAAGACCCGAGTATTATTCTACTAAATGAGATTAACATCGATCTCGACATAAACAAGATCAAAGTGTTTAATTACACTGTAATCACGAAACCACAAACGATGTCAATAATGATGGAGTCGCTACTGCAATTAGAAACGACCTAAGTTTCAAAAAACTCAATGACTTAGGCAAAGCAGACCTAGCAATTAGCGTGAAAACAACGGCAGACAATATAATAGTGGCGACTGGATGCCAACCACCAAAGAGGGAATTATTGTCTCTCCACAACTTCACAAAAATATTTGGGCACGAAGACCAAGTAGTTTTCATGGGGGACCTGAACACCAGGAGTAGAGCCACTCAGTATTTCAACAGAGCCAAAAGAAAGCTTGACTTACTAGTAGAGAGGGGAATAGCGTAACGCTTAGGGCAGGAATTCTCAACTTACCTGAGCCCAACCAAAGCCATGAAGTTAGATATAGTTTTGGCAACCCCGTATCTTTAATTTCATTATAGCATAGAGAAAGGTCTCAATCGACTAATGACCACGAAATGGTGGTCATGACTATCTATAGATCCCATCCAGGTTAAGTGCCCCCTAAGGGAGTCATACAGGCACTCCAATTGGACCGACTACACATAAATCCTCACCAGACTAAGGCACAGATACCTAAATGAAGCTTGCCTAGATGTAATAGATAAAGAGATTGAAGAGCACATGGAGGCACTAGTCAAGGCTAGTAGAGGACATGCCTCAACTATAACATACAAAACTTTACCTGACCCATTCAGATCCGCCCAAATTGAAAATCTTGAAAGAGAATATAACAATATGAGACTCCATTGAACAATATGGTCCCTAGAGAGAAGACAGAAAGAATGCGACGAGTGAAAGACCAACTGATAGAAGCAACAGCATGAGAAATAAATAAAAGGCAAAACCGGTTCGTAGAGACTATGACAAAAAATTAACATCACCAGTGGAAAAAGAAACCCGAAGACAAGAATTAAACTCCAAAAGGAAGGGGGAGAGGCAAAAGAGCCCCATGTAATCGAAAAAGCATTTCGCGAACATTGGAGGGGGTGTTTTCGATATATCTCCAGACGAAAATTAGGATTTTGACGGTGATCACGAAGCAAGGGTGGTAGAAAAATAAAAAAAAAACCGCCAAGAAATAATCTCCAACTTAGCTGCTTCACAAACACTTATAATAGACCAAGGGGTCAAACCGATCACCCGACAGGGATAACAAGAGAGAACCAAATACGAGCGCTAGACTCCCTTTTTGATCCATATTGTAGCAGTATTCAACGCATCCCTAAGCGCAGGTTACATCCTAGATGCGCTAAAAAGAGGAAAGAATATTTTTCTTCCAAAACCTGGCAAGCCACCAAATAATCCAGGAAACTTCAGACCAATCACACTACAAGAGACAGTGGAGAAATTGATGGAAAAAAGCCATAAGCGACAGACTGGTTAACCCTTTAAGGCTCACTGGCACGCCTGTGTGCTATGACTTTAACTCACTGTATAAAATATTCTTATATATATATAATTTTTTTTTTAAATTAGTACTATATTATATATAATTTCAGGGTTATATACGTATTTACGTATACATATTTAAAGACTAACTTGCACCATAATTGTTATTTTACCTTATTCGGAAGAACGATTAGTTGGGTCTCAGACCTAGTTAGAGCGGTCGTGTTTTTATATCTTTCAGTAAGGGTTAGAAAACATTTTGGGGTCTACAATTTTCATAGTATAACATCTATACTTTGATTGAAAATGACTTCCAACAAAGTAAAATAAAGTTTTACTCTAAAAGTTTTAATAATATGTCTACGGCACATATACGTGCCATTATTGTTCCTTAAGGGTAATTTTCTATTTCGGAATTTCTATTTTTATAGATTATATCACCATAACCTAAAAATGCCATAGTTATAATTACAATTATCTATTATTTTTGCCACCTAGTTACTACTACAATACATACTTTGTTAATTATTTTCAAATAATATACAAATATAAATATTTGAAAGATATTACGGTAAATTCATAGCTTATGGTCGCCTTGGTAATAAGCTGCGTAGCCTATTACCCAGGCGACCATACTCGTAATATAGGAATTTACCGATATTAAAAATTTACATTATTTTATGAGACAATCCTCATTATATTACAGATACAGGATGTAACAGCGAGTAGACACTTTGTTCTTCAAAAAAATGAAGTCCAGCAATTATTATCATGTATTACAGTGATACTGAAGATGTAGCCGTATTTGATGAGAAAGATATGAATTTTATAGAGCAAGATTTAGAAGATACTCAAAATGACCAGCTGACGGAAAGGTATAAATGTAATAATATAACCTAACAATCGCCCATGAGTGTACAACAAAGCTGAATCTAGTAGTAGCCTACTTGATGCTACTTTACATCGAACTTAAAGTGAGATCACAACTTTTATTTGAAGAGAGTATCAAATGAAGAAACAATAGCATCTCTTGAGAACCCTGATAATTTTCAGAGCCTATGATTGCGGAAAAGTGCCTATCAATCTGAATGATCATTGAAATCCTTATGAAATATTTAACAGCGTAGCTAGTTTTGATGTTTTTCTAGATGAAATTGTAATTCCTCAAACTACATTGAATAGTCAGCAAATAGGTCATGTCTTTACAACTAAACTGGAAAAATTGAGAGCCGTTTTGGAATGAATATAGTAATGAGATATCATGTTCTGCGACCAATTAAAGATTATTGGTCAAGTGAACCAGATCTTGGTGTTCCATTTATATCGTACCGGATGCCTTTAAAGAGGTTTTAAATAATTCGATCTTTATTACACTTTAACAACTATGATCAAGTGAAAGCACGAGCTGATCCATTACACTATATCATTTCAACTAAACATTTTTCTCTGCCATGAATCCTAGCAAATGGCAGTCTATTGACGAGCACATGATTAAATTTAGGGGTCATAATATCCTAGGAAGATATGTAAAAGTAAAACCAATCAAATTGGTTTTAAATGGGTTCAGATGTGATTCTAAATTAGGATATTTGTTCGAATTTAACCTTTATATTGGTAAAAAAAATGAAAAAGCAGAATACGGATTGGGCGAAGAAGTTGTTCTAAGACTTACACAGAAAATTAAAAATATTGGTTGTAAGATTTCTATAGATAACTTTTTCAATTTGCCTTCGGTCCAATCCATATTATCCAAGAAAAATCTAAATAGTGCACAAATCGTATAAATGAACAGAAAAATTATTCCAAGATCACAGGTACCTTCTGATAAAGACATACAAAAAGGGGATATCTTTTGTTTTGAATCAAATGGTATTTTTTATTTAAAGTGGATGGAAAATAAAGCAGTGCACATGTCGTCGAATTTTATATCGGTACTTACTGTTTCGGAAGGGAACTACTGATAAAGAGGAGGTTAAATTCCTCGATGTTGTTAAGCACTAAAATGCCCATATGTGTGGAGTCAATACAATGGACCCCCAAAAAGTAACTTAACAGTTTGACCATAGGTCAAAAGTTAAATATTACCTCAGAGTAGTTTTTAGGCTTGTTGATATTGCAATAAATACTGCCTTCATCGTGTTTTTTAAATTGGAAAGAACGTGATATATTGAAAACGTTAATGCAAAAATATTCCAAAGAATTGT
Source organism: Ceratothoa steindachneri (assembly GCA_963969495.1). Classification (NCBI taxonomy): domain Eukaryota; kingdom Metazoa; phylum Arthropoda; class Malacostraca; order Isopoda; family Cymothoidae; genus Ceratothoa; species Ceratothoa steindachneri. Next base: position 117,222,481 of record OZ018323.1, on the reverse strand, counting down.
GGCCAGCAGGTTGATTGGAAACTAAATCAACAGGGTACTACTACAAGAGGGTATTCCTCACACAACAAATCATGCAACCCACTAGGCGAAACAATATCCTTGACCTTGTCTTCACAAACAATCCAGATGCAATTTGCTCTTACAGAGCAGAGAAGATCATATTCTCAGACCACAACTTCATCACCCTCAAAACAACATACATCAGGAAGAGTACAATTAGAATTGAAGAAAACAACCCCACGTGATCTTCTCCTTTTGCAGCCTAATATTTCTACAGCAAAAACATCAAGTGGAAAGAGGTAAGGTACAATATTAACGAACTGGGGACAAGTTCTGGCCGGAGACAACCCCAATACCATGTTTAGAAAATTTAATGCTAAGTTATTGGAGGGATGTAGTGCCCACTTTCCAGTAAAGAACAGGCCAACCAGTAAACGCTCCCATATACCTAGGGATAGAAAAATACTAAAGAGAAAGAGAACTTCCCTAAACGAAAAATAAGGAGAGTGCAAAATGAGGAAAGAACGAGTACATTAAACCCCAAAGTAGAAGAAATAGAAAAGAAACTAAGTCAGTCCCACACATAACAAAGGGTACAAGAAGAAATGAGGGCAGTGAGAACTATAAATCAGAAACCCAAATACTTCTTTGAGTACTACAAATGCTAGTCCAAAAAAAAGTCTCAAATCGGCCATCTGCGTAACAAAAGACTCCAAGACAACGTACCAGTTACTACTGCCCCAGTACAGTCAAGTGTTTAGCAAGCCAAGGTAGGACAGAACTGTGCAAAGTTCGTCCGAGTTCTTCATTTGGATGCATCAAGGGAACAGGCACAACTAACGAACATCACCATCTTAATGAAAGATATAGAGAGAAACACCAGAGAACTAACCCTCACGCTGCAGCAGGACCAGACGGGATGCAGACAATTCACATTATCAAGTGCAGCAAGGCCCTGGCACTGGCACGCTGCATAATATGTCACTTCTCAATGAACAAAGGAGTGGTACCAATAAAACTAAAGAAGGCAACTGTGTACCCCATCTACTGGGGTGGAGATAAGAGCCTGCCGAAAACTATAGGCCAGTTGCTTTCACATCCTACCTAATCAATACATTTGAAAAAATGCATTAGAAGTTGGATCAGCAAGCATATGGAGGACTATCACCTACACAGACACAACCAACACGACTTCAGGTAAAAAAGGCCAGCCTGTCTAAACTCCTGGGACACCATGACTGGGTTTTGCACAGACTGGCTCTGGGTAAGGATGTAGATGTAGTGTTTCTAGACTTTGCCAAAGCTTTTGACAAGGTGAATCACGGCATAATACTACACAATATAAAGTCCCTGGCATATCTGGGAAGCTAGGCATCTAGATCCATGAATTCCTAACAGGGTGTCAGCAAGCTGTTGTGGTGGATGGATACAGATCACAGGATGCAGAAGTGGTTGGTGGAGTCCCACTGGGATCAAGTCTGCCCCCCTTTTGTGTTACTAGAGCACATGCTCGACATTGCTGAGGGAGTGGGGGACTCTCTCCTCACATCATTCGCTGATGACACCACGGTAAGCCGACAAATTGCTAACGTCGAGGAGGTGTCCTGCCTCGAACATGACTTGGATGGTGTGTATGCCTGAGCTGATATAAGCAACATGCAGTTTAATGAATTGAAATTCGAAACACTAAGGCATGCCACAACCAATCTTTAAGAGAAATAACAGGGCTGCCACAGAAGGGGTACACGTAATTGCACCACAACCTAACGTCAAATGCCTATATGTTCAGCTAAGTGATGACTGCTCGTTCCAATACCACATCGGAGGGTCAGTCAAGAAAGCCAGGGCTTTGGCCGGCTGGGTACTGAGGACCTTTACCGGCAGGGAACTGGAGATGCTACTCACTGTGTGGAAGTCACTGGTGCAGCCTGTACTTGACTACTGCAGCCAGCTATGGTGACGACAAAGAAAGGGGGACATACAGCAGCTGTAACCAGTGCAGATGTCCTACACCAGGCAGATACGGGGCATGAGGAACCTCAGTTACTGGAACAGACTGCGGGAGCTAGGTCTGTACTCCCAACAGCGCAAGAGGGACAGGTATCGCAACATCTATTCCTAGATGATTCTGGAGGGGCAGATGCCTGACCCAAAAGCCCAAGCACTGCAGCCCTACATCATATGGAGAAAGGGCCGCCAGTGCAAGAGACGCAGCCTGCCAACAACAGCCCGGAAAAGATCAAGAACCAGTTAACAGCCAGCCTGGCTTACGAGGGTCTCAGGATCTTCAACTCAATTCCAAATGAGATAAGAGGCATATCTAGGTGCCAAGTAGGGAGGTTCAAACGGGACACGATAAGTTACTGAAGACAATATAATACGAACGACCAGTGCTAGGGTACACAGCCCAGTGCAGAAACTCAAATTCTTCACCTTAGTAGTCCTGAAAGGGAGGGAAACAAAGTTTAGAAGCAGCGGTGAACCACCGTTACTGTGAAGCAGTGCCTCTAGGCGAAGCCAAGTATCAACAAGTAAGTAAGTATTGATCGAATTCTGTGGCTTGTTAACCAAAAAAACAAGATACAATCAACAATCAACAATATCCCACACCAACAAATTCAATGCAAAAATCTGATTGCAGAAAACGTTGCAATGTGTGCACTAAAACTAAAATTTATAATAGAACCAATAATATGTGTGTTGAGTGTGTGTCGTAGCGTGAAGGTCTTTGAGTGACCTTGTACTGACTCTCCTCAAACGGACCTTGGGGGAGGAGTCAAAATATTGGGAACAATCGGTGTCCCTGAGCGCGTGGGAACAAAAATAATAACAAACTGAGTGTGATAGCTTGCCTAAATTAAACAACTTCTAGGGGTTCTGGGCTGAGAGAAACTGGTTATAGAAAATACTTTACTATATACAAAAATAAGGAATATAGGAAATTCTACAATGGATAAACGACACGAAATTAAGGGTGGAATAAGGAAGTACAAAATCAAGGTCACAGAGAATCGGGGTATATCGGGACTCGATGAAGCTCGTTTACTGGAGGCAAGAACGAACTCTTGAGGGAAAAATGGGCAGGCTAAGTTCGGAGGGAGACTCACATAAACCAGATGGTCAGAGACTTGGTGAAGACGGGGATTTGCAATGTCTGATTGCAAATCTTTGTTTCATCTCCCTGAAAATGAACGAGGGAGTACACCAGATGAGAACGGAGTTGACCCGATGTTGATAGAGGTTTGTCTGTTGACTAGCCTCTATTTAGGGAGAACCTTTGTCTTGGGCTGTGAGCGAACGAGAGTCGAGAGCGGCTCGTCACGTCACGAGGTTGGCGGTCACGAGATGGCAGGTGCTACGCACAAGGTCTGCACGGTACTGCTATCCCTTACTGTATTAATTTCTTGCAGCCCTTGTTTGAGTATTTATGTGGACTTAGCGGAAGTGCATCGGCCGAGGCAGCGGAAGGGAGCGGGTCTTATCAGACGAGGCACATCCTGCGTGGATTCTCATCGTCCCGCGGAGTTTCCGATCTGTTTTGAGCTCGTCCTACTTCGAACGCTCTCGTTATGTGCGCCGGAAGTGCACCAATTCACAAGTGCTGTATGTACACGTGAGGCTCACGGCCGTTACAGAGCATTGCATGTGGCTTTATCCGTCTCTTTATGACAATGGGGTATCTATCTACTTTTGTTACTTAAATGGTAGAAAATGGTATATATTATTTTTAGTTTGAAATATAAGCACTCAATAATTATTATTTTTGCATTATCAATATTTTTATATAAATAATTAAAAATGGAAATAAGTAACACATATTTTGAGAAATCATATACATAAATATTTTAAATATGTTTTAAAGGTTTAATAATTCTAATTACATTATAATATTGTCTTCCATCCTGATAATATTAATAGAAAATGTTATTATAGGCAGCAAAGGTGAAAATTCTTGTAAAGCATAAATAATTGCCACTGAGGCTCAAAGGCACACATACATATGTGCCATGCAATATTTTCATAATGTAGGAAATATTTTATATTTTTTAGTAAAAACATTAACTACCACTTATATTGAGCCAGTCTATAACATTTTCTTTCAAAAATAATGCTGGTTTTCTTATGTCCTTTAAAGGGTTAAGCACCTAGAAAAGAGAACACTAATTCCAAGTTACTAGGATAGCTTCAGAAAGAGCAAAAGTACCGAAATGGCCTTAGCCATTCTGGTTGAAGCAATTTCCAAAGCCAAATATGATAAGAATTATACCGACATCATACTCAGAGACGTTTAAAAGGCTTTTAAAAAAATTGGAGGATCAGCATGAAATTTAAGATCAAGAGATTGGGGCTACCCTCTGCCCTGACTAAGTGCCTATGCAACAACGTGACAGACATGTGTGCGTATACTTTAATAGAAGACTTTGACAGCCCGGACATCGAGATCACTCAGGGCATCCTCCAGGCGGGCTGTATAAGCCCAACACTTCATAGCATATATATATATATATATAATGTACTTAACATGGCCTGTCTAGGATACTACACCATATATTCAATTTTCTGACGATATTACGATAGTGAACAACTGCACATATAGGCACCCACCAACCATGGCCAGAATTACGGCAGCCGAAATTAAGAATATTAATGACTTCGAGCGAAAATAGAAAATTAGCACCAATACGCAAGAAAGAAAATACCGCTACGTAGACGAAGGGAAGGTACTTGGGCTAAAAATCTGCCAACACGGCTATGGTAAACACATTAAGGAGAAAATTTATCTGGCAAAAGCTTATCTAACCAAGCTATTCAAGGTTAGAAACCTGAAAAAAGAAAATAAAATAAAATATACAAAGCTATCTGTAAAGCCACGTTGCTCTACCGAGATATATACCAATGAATAGATTCATGAAAACAAATGTTGTAAAGCTCCAAAGAGTACAAAATTCAGCAGTCTATGTTGTCCCCAATACCAGAAGGAGAGAGAGCAAAAAACTAAGAGACCTTCATAACAAAATAGGCTTCCAACCACAATCGTGTCCCTACAGAGAAGAGTTTGGAAGGTGTGGGATAAAATGGAATGCATACTAAACGAAGATGATAAAAAAGCGATCGAAATCCCCTCAAATCACAGAGTCAATAATTGTGGAAATTTCAGTAGCGGTAGACCCAATTCGAGGGAGTTACTACACAAACTATATATCATGAAAATCCGCAAAAAACAACTTGATAAAAAGGAGAATAACCAAGAACTACAGAGGCGTGGGATCCTCCACCCAAGAAGAAAGAAGACTATAAAGAAAATTAACAGTAGGTACCAAAAAGATGGCTGGTAACCCAGCAACTAACTCTAACTCTTACTCATTCCTCTTAGCCACTTTTTCTACAAAACACTGTGTACTATACTCTTACTCTATATACGTTTATCTTCAACCTTTGTGTAGGATGTAAGATCAGCAAAGGAGGCAAGGTAAATGGTAGGGAAGATATGATATAATTCGGCGGGCATTGAGACTTCACTTGGGCAAACTAGTTTTTTGCAGGGGATGGATGTTAATTAGTAATTTCCGTTTCCATATAGTGAGCGACTCAACCTTGCGCAATCGTCGCTGTTTAATCCTAAAATTTCTCAAATTTGATTGGCTAAAACAAAGTTTTTATGGCAAAATCAAATAATTTTTCTTTTTTGATCTAAATATTATTCTAGCTTTATAATTTTTGTCACCTCGTATTGTTCCTAAAACATATTCTTATGTTAGATAATAATGCATATATAAAACCCATTTTTGTACATTTTTTCATTGTTTGCCACAGAGATGACCCTTGAAAAGGTTGAAAGACGTCTCGGCTAATAAAGTTATGCCACTTCCAGCATTTTCCTCTCACCTCTCGCTTTATGGGAAGAAAGTCTTTTGAAAAGATTAAAAAGCTGCCGTGCAAGCTTAACCAAGCAGCCATCGCTGTCAATTTTGAAAAGATTTGCATAAAACATGGGCTCCTACCACAATATATATATATATATATATATATATATATATAAATATAAATATATATATATATAGAGAGAGAGAGAGAGCGAGAGAAAGAGAGAGAGAGAGTCATACGCAAATCTGACAAATCAAACGTCTACGTTTTACTGAACAAAGAAGATAATATTACAAAAATACAAGACCTACTGCAAGACACTTCCAAATTTACACAAATCCAAACGGAAACTCTCAAAAATCATATCAGCTAATAAGTGAAGCGAATAAAGTAAAAGGGGGTGTACAATTTCAAATACTTACCTGCCGATTTTCTCTAAGATATTTGTAAGGTAACGTAAATACAAATAATAAATGAGGAATGTGGTTTAATGGATTCATTTTCATCATTCTCTCGCGCTACTTTGAGAGACATGAGGTGCGGTTACTAAGTTTTGCAATTCGGATATAATGAAACAAGATATGAGGAAAAGTGTTTTATTATTTTTCAATATTAGTACCCTCGACTTCAATGCACTTGCGCCAGTTGTCCCTGAGGCTTCGAATTCCCGACAACCAGAAATCTCCCGACTGCTGTTCAATCCACTCCTGGACGGCGAGCTGGACATCTTCATTGTCCCCAAACGGGCATCCACGCAGTGCAGCCTTGAGCTGGTGGATTGAAGAGTAGTCGCTAGGGGCCAGATCTGGACTGTAGAGGGGATAGTTGAGCTCCTCGAATCTGCACTAGCACAGGGCAGCTTGAGCAACTGTAACCTTGTGGACTTTGACGAGGTTGAAGTCGATCATGGGGCGTGAGGTTTCTAGGGACCTAACGGTCAGAGACCTTGGTCATGGCTAAATTGTCGTGGAGATATTGATAACAATTCCATGTGATATTACAAGTTCTCGCTCGATTTCTTCGACCTTCACGTGTCGATTTTTGAGGATGATCCTCTCCACACGGGCCATATTGTCCTCGTTGGTCACGTCTGACAGGCGTCCTGGATATGGTAATCTTCAAGGGACTCACGACCATGGCAGAACTCCCTATTCCAGCGAGCAATAGTTGCATAGGAAGAGGCGGTGTCGGTGTACACTGCAACCATGCATTCATGGATCTCTTTGCATTCTTGCCTTCCTTGGTCAAAAATTTGATCACTGCACGGTGCTCAACCTTCTCCATTGTTGAAAAATTTGTGACTGACGATCTGTAATCAGGACCTGCGGCTGCAGGTCCTGACTTGTCATAACTTGTCCTAACACCAACACAAACAGCCATCCCTCTTCCTATGTTTTACCCTACCAATTCACAACACTTATTGACCGCCACTTGTTTATACATTTGTATATCTGCCACGCGTTTAACTATTCTTCATTTATTCTTTGAATTCCCAATTAATTTTCATTTTCATTCATAATCTCCGTTTGAGCTTGCGAAAGTGTTCCTTAAAAGCTATTATATTCAGAGAATTTTTTAGGTTTTCTGCGTACCATAGTGTACTAACGGCATACTTTTAACCCTGATCGAAGCGGTGCTCTCTGCCTCAGTGTGCCTTGTTCGAATCGCTTCCCTGCACGGATTTTTTCGAATAAAGGTAATAAAAATATTACTCAAAGGAAGAATTATTCCGTTTTCTCTTTCGATGTGGTTTAATTCATTCATATATATATATATATATATATATATATATATATATATATATATATAAAGAAAGAGAGAGAGAGAGAGAAAGAGAGAGAGAACTACAAAAACAAGAACAGGCAAAGACCCTAAGATCCGCTCAAGGCCAGTCCGCTCACACATTTTAACGTTAGTGTATCATGCTTTTTTTACTTTTTTCATGCTGTTTTTTTTGTTATATATATTTTTTTAACTATTTTAACTTTACGGTACACACTTATCTACATGTGTACCCTTGACATGCAGGTTCAGCTATCCCTCAAATACACGAACACACTTCTTCGAACCAGGGAGGGAGGGTGGGTTTGATAGTACAGTACTCTCTTCTCCCACAGGCTTCGCCTGCTAGTGATGAAAATAATATACTCTTAGGACAGACGGCAAAAGAAAAGGGGAATTTACATTCACTCCATGCTTGGAGGCGTCGCTCGCATCTTTCTATTCATTATTTCATTTTAATTCTCAACTCCTTATAATATATGACGTTTTAATCTGTGCTCCTACTACGTTATATTTCCACTATTGAAGTACACATCAAGTCAGTTTTTGAACATATTAACTTTTGTGCTTTCAACTGCACAGTTGGAAAGGCCATTTTACGTTAGCGTGATTTTAAAGGTGAAGTCATTTTAGCTATAGTAGAGTTAAATCGCTCGTTCACTAATTTTTAACTGTTTTTGCGTGTGTTGGCCCTTTCGTCCATCTCGAACAATAATCTTTAATCAATATTAGTAAATCCTTTTTAAGATTTCGAATACCTCGATCAATTTTCCACGTAATCGTCTACTTTCAAGTGATAGTAGATATAATGAGTGGAGTTTATCTTCGTACGGTTTGTTTCGGATTTCAGGAATTAGTTTCGTAGCTGCACGTTGCACACCAAAATTAGACCACGTATTCGAGGTGTGGGCGCAGGGGCGATTTGTATAGTGGCACGATTATATCTTTCGATTTGAAAGTAAAATTCCGAGCAATATATCCTAGTATTCGGTTTGCTTTTTTACAAGCTTCTGCGCATTGCTTTGATACTTTAAAGTCCTCCAAGATTAAAATCCCCAGGTCTTTTTCTAAGTTAACGGATTCGAGAATTTTGTCTTGGATATGGTATTCTACTTTTAAGTTATGACATCCTAAATGCATGATGACTTTGCATTTACCTATGTTGAAGGCCATTTTCCATTTATCCGCCCATTCCACAATTTTATTAAGGTCCCTTTGCATTTGCTCTACATCGGATGTCGTAAGGTCACGGCTTCATTAGCTTTGTGTCATCTGCCAATTAAGGGGTTCCTACTAAACACTCCATTATCCAACTCATTAATGGAAACAATTTATAATAATGCGCCCAGAACTGACCCCTGTGGTACCCCGCTGGTGACTAGGACCCAGCCTGAACACGCTCCATTTACAACAACCCGCTGTGAACGATTTGATAGCCAGTTTCTAATACATTTAAGTATGTTACCCCTCAATCCAATTGCTCTAATTTTCATCAATAGCCTTTCGTAAGGAACTGTATCAAAGGCCCTTTTAAAGTCAAGGTAAATGTTATCCACCGCTTTAGTTTCATCGTAGATCCAAATCATGTTATGAAAGAATTCGAGCATATTGGTTAAGCACGAGCATCCCCGTCTAAATCCATGCTGGGAGTCTGCAATTTAATTCTTTGCCTCACAATAGCTCACTAACCTATCTCTAATTTTAAATTCTAAAAGTTTTCCAATTACAAAAGTTAGTGATGGGACGGAAATTAGTAGGCTCAGTTTTATCCCCTTTTTTGAATATCTGCAAAATATATATATATATATATATATATATATATATATATATATATATATATATATATATATATATATATATATATATATATATATATATATATATTCGAGAGATGCAAATCAGGGGGTACAAAAAATGATTTGATTTTTAAGAGATACCATCTTATTTGATTTCTTTAAATGCAAAAATTATTCTGCAAAAATATCAGATGGAAAAATTGATATTTAAAGGTGGCGTCCAGCACTTGAATATTGCAGATTTTCATGGCACATATGAATTACAGCAAGCACGACGTTACTTTTTTATTTCGGAAGTTCTCCAGTAGGTCTACCTTACCACTTTCTTTTTCACTTTTATTGTGAGTAGGTGGTTACTCATTTGAAGCAGTTGCAATAAAGGTCTTTTTTTTATTTGTCAGTATACCTTTTTTTGTAGTTCAACACAACATGTAACGAATACTTTTTTGCTTTTTGTTCTTAGTTATCAATTTTTTGTTCTCCTCCATGAGCTTAAGCCTTCTTTGAACAATGTCATAAACAACATTTAGATCACTAATAACATTTTTTAGCAATCCAAAATGGAGGGCTTTATAATAAGGTATAACCACGCGTTATCATAGGCATTTTCCATGTCCAAGAACACCATGCAAAACACTGCCCACGAAGGAAGGTGTTACTGATAGTATTCTGTAGCCAATGCAGACTATTCAAAGTCGAGTAAAACTAATAGAAGGCCCACATTCCAGAAGACAGGTGAGTCCCATTGTTCAGGAGTTTTTAATTCAAGTAGCGGGTAGCAGTCAATTTCTTGATTAACGTGCTCAAGCAGGTGATTAGAGAAATCGGCCAGAAGCTAGCTCGGTTGTTGATTATATAATATAGTTTCTATAGTCAGTTATATTACACTAAGGTTTTCAAGTTAGCGGCCTCGGAGTTGTAGGATAACAGGTTGATGAAGGCCCTCGATGCTTTTGTTTATGCTTCTTTTGGGTGGGAGGAGAGGGGATCTAACCATTTACTCCATCCCAATGGGGCTATAAGTTCTGTGAAATCTGCTTTTGGCTGACCCTTTGCCAGAGCATTCCCACTTGGAGGATAAAGAATATCATTCATTTGGTTTTATTATTATTATTATTTTTGATTTATTTTTTGCTTAATTCAGTTCAATTGTAATTGCTTCGCCCAAAAGTGAAAGATCGCCATGGAGCTCTGCCAACTAAGCCATAAGTCCTGTAATGGAAAGTCCCCTCTCTTTATAGTTTGGCAGATTATTGCGCCCTCTTAACGTGCCCTCGCCTTTAGGCGGACTCCCCCGGCTCCTCGGTTAATGACAATAAGGATCCTTTGCAGTCAGAGCGGAAGCTGGCTTGCAGACTCAAGGCACGAACATAAATATTACGTACGTTACACTCACCCTCCCCAGAGGGGCCAGCAGCTTTTCTCAATACCAAATATGTACACGCGTATGGACAGATGAATTCAAATAAGGCGGTCTTTGAAAAAGGAATATTAGCTCAGGAAAGAGAGGACATGTCCAGGAGGTTCTGCGTCTATATAACTTCTACAAATTTTCACATTTTCACATGCGCTTTAAATTCGAGGAACAAATCTCCGCTTTCCAGGAAGGAAGCACACAATCTCAGACTTCTCATCCGTAGCGTAATTCTTCAGGACCGCTTTCTCCAAAGTTTTCCAGTCATGATGTTGATCCATTAACATCCCAGTACGTCGCAAAGTGACTGGGAACTACCTACTAAACTTCGCCTTACAAGGAGGAAAACTCTTCAATGATCTATTTTCTCTGACCAGGTAGCATTTAGCTCTCCCCTCCTGCGTGGATACCGGTACTGGTACGTTTGTATTCAGTGTGCATTGCTTCAACACATACATAGATGATTGTGGTTTTTCCTTTTTTTTAGTTTTTTCGCCAAGATCTGTTAGAGGTTATCTTCCTAGCAATTTTTCAATTAGTTTTGTGTTTACAAGCCACGGAGAGATCACACAACCACTGATCGTTTCCGCACAAATTCTTCTTAAATCATTTAATAAGTCAATTAGCGTTAAACATGATGAATAACATAATGGTTTTATTTTCTAAATTGTAACCTTTAAAAAATTTAATATAAATTTAAGTTTTAATGAATGGTTCAATATGCCCTCCTTTATGGTCAACCATTAAATGACTTTAGGACAATTTTTACACAGAATAATATTTATAATTAAAGGTTTCATCTTTCAATTGTTTTCATTTTATGTACCTAGCTGCAATATTTTTTGAGATATTGCTTCTCAAAAGCGATCCAATTTTTTGGTGGGGGCACCCTGTATATTCGTATCACTGGAATTATAGTCAACTTTAACTTGGAACACCTAATTTAGAGCTATTTTTGCATGGCAGTAGCTATTTAAGAAATAAATTCGTCTTAAGAAAGAGTTGCGCGCGTATTCTAATGAGGAAAATAGGATTCAGTAGAGCACTCGTAGCTTTGCGGTACAGAGGTACTTACATAAGCGAAACGAAAACAGAGAGGAATCTTGGATGAAACTCAAATTTCAACCACTGTCACACTCAGAATATTTGGTCTTCGTGAGGGTAAGAGTGGAAATAGATACAAACGTGTGATGATGAGGAAATAATACTCGACCATTATTTGCAATTTGCTTAGATTTTTGAGATAGATAGATAGATATCATTGGGGTTATAATAGTTAAGGTGAAAAAGAACGAGAATGATTTCCAATCCGTAAAGAACCGGTAAATGTATCATAGAAGAACTGCGAGAACATTCATTTCATCGCCGTAAATAATACTATGTAGAGCTAAAAAGAGAAGTCATGAAATCATAATACTCTAGGTATGTACAGTTGCCTAAATTAGGCGGTAATACTTCAGATTTAGGCGCACGCCAGGTGTCGCTGTTAGTAGGCTACAATTTCGGGCTACAATATATCTCTTATGACGTCAGACGGTAGCTTCAGGTGTGAACAATTACGGCGTTATATTTTTTTGTTGTTTTGGGGATTTATAAATTTTAGTCTGTATTATTTACTAAATATCTGCGCCTCTGCTCGTTTATAGTTTTTTCTAAGTTAGGTACAGTTTCTTGATATCTTTCATTGTTTTTTTTGGTTTTCGTATTTTTTGTTTCACAGTGAACGACAACAGCTTCTTACTGGCAACGTCGTAGCTATAAATAGAACGCGCTTAGTATTTGTTTCTCTTTCGTTATGGCTTTTTCGTGCTCTAGTTGTGCTTCTTCTTTATTCAAATTGGGGTTTATTTTGTATAACGCAAAAAACTTTTATATAGATTATTTAGAGGCACATAAACTAATCAAAAAATCTATAAAAGTAAGCATTGTTTGTTTTTAGGTTATGGTTTTCTGCCAGTAAAATGCTGTTGAGGAAAAAAACCCAGTAAATTCAAGGAGACTGCTCGTGGGGGAGATATCACTGCGGAGGGACTACCCTGCGATGATCTTGAGTTTCAATCAATTGGGGGGTCTGGGGGGGCGCAGCCCCCAAGTTAATACTCATATACAAAAAAAATATAACGCCGTATAAAGCCTCGAGTAGCTTAGGATAAGTGTTGCTAAGGTTTGCTGCACTGTGATGCCAAGTAATGATATTTTTCATAACACGTTGAGTTGGAAATTAATATAGGGCTAAAAAAAAGCTAGATATTATTGTGAATATTTTTGTGATGTTGATGGTTAATAATGAAAGGTTAATTAAGCTGTAAAAAGGAAAAATTGGGATAAATTTGGCAACTCTGTTTTGAAACAAAAGCATTTTAAAATGTTTTGACAGTACTACTTCAAATATCGCGAAAATGTAAAAAAAAATCACAAAATTTAATTAATTTTATTAATAAACGTCCTATTAACTTGAGCAGGATTTTAGGTCGATTGATATAAATGTTAAATGCATTATTTGCAAAAGAAGAAATTTCAAACAGACGTTTGAAAATTATACAAGATAAGAAAATATCCATTAAAAAATTAATTTCATTTAAGCAATGAAAAATTAGTATTTTGGACCTTACAAACTTCAATTTATTGCAACAAAATATCAATTGCTAGTAATCAGGGCTGGAGTTCACTGGAGATTAGATGAACCATGGAAAGGAAGATAGTCATAAGTTTAACTTCCGAAGAACTTCTTGACATGAGAATACGAATTATTCTACTAATAAATATTGTATGGCTTTTCTTAACTTTCTATAACCCCCAAACCCCTACTTATAAACCACAAAACTTTATCGTCGGTCAATACGCCAGTTCATAGTAAAATTCTTACTACTTATCATTTTTTATTGTATTAATACAAATAAATATACAAGAATACTTCTAAATATTCAGTATTATCTTCAACGAAGAATTTGGTTTTAAAACAAGCCTCATACTTATGTCTTTTGATGAAGAGGCCCTGAGGTCTTTTCAAACTGAGCAACAGCACCGGCGTTTTACTCTTTCATGCATGGAGTACATAGTTGTTTACTATATTGACTACCTCCAAGTAAAATGTATGTAAAATTAAAAAAATTTACGTCCATTAAAACAAATAAAAACGCCAACAATGTTTATACTTAGTAAAATACTCACTTATCAAATGTTGTCTCTATTAAAATAATCAGGACGCTATTAAAAAAGTTTATAAATTGAAACGTCTTTGTAAAACCAAAGGAATACTTAAATGCCATTCTCATCGTTTAAGGCACAAGATTCCTTAATTCCGCTTCCTAAATATTCAAAATATCATGTTCCGCCATTGCTGGAAAGAACATTTGGAACTCGAATAATTCGAGACCTTTTCTTTCTGTTGTTACTTTCTAGCCCGAAATTGAGAATTATATATTTTCTTTTCCTCTCTAAATAAAGAGATATGATGGTACAGATAAATTCTTTAGAAAGTGTTTTTTACAAATTGTTTGTAACCTTGAGAATCTTTGCAACAGTTTTGACTATTTATGTGTTGTTTTCTCAAATGGAATATTATGAATTACGTATTTTTTTTATATATATAATTCTCTGTCGCATATACCTACTTCCTCTATTTAAATCTACAAATTCAAAGATTGTGTGTCTTAATCTGCATGGCTTTTTGAGAGTAATACAAAGAAATTACAACGCAAAATATATTTTTTAAATCCTCTCTCATAAACATAGGCCATTCCACGAGGTGCTCCGGAATTTCGTTATTATCCGACTGGGTAAACAACATTCCTCCCTTTGCTGTGGCCATCTGCGAGGACAGCTTTCCTTGCTGAGCTGAGTTAGCCATGGAATATTCTGATCAATGGAAACAAGGATATTAAGAGTAAGTGCGGCGCTATAGTACGTAGATGAATCAATTAATTAACATACACTACTTCATCCTTATACCTCCTTAGTCGCGAGTTCCTGACGCCAAACGCTTTCCCTAACCATTCTGATTGGTCTGTAAAATTAAAATATCTCTATTTCAGTAAGGTTTTACTTTAACTTTAACGTTTTGCTATTATCTGAGACTATTCGGACGAACATAAAAGTTAACTTGAGGTATTTGGCGTAACGCGACAATTTTTCATCCAACTGTTGATGAAAAATTGTTTTACTCACTATTAATGCTACAAAAGTTTCATAATACAATTTGTACCAAATAAATAGTAAAAACTGTTTGGTATCCTAAATACAATCCCTCAAATACAGTATTGCCAAATTCCATTCATTCCTGTTAGAAACTAATTTTCTCATCGGCAAAATCTTGCGCAGCTTTTTATTATAATAGGCTAGTATCATATACTCAAAATCTATTTACACAAAAAAAAACAGGTCACAAGTTGGTAAAGTTGGTGTTGCATGCGCGAATCTGCCCTCTGGTGCGACGAATAAGTCCGAAGAACAAGTTAAATTTCCGCGACTGACTAATTTACCTAAGTTCAATGAAATGTCCCTGATGCCGCAAAGGAGACACCTGGCTTTGATGGCCGTAAAAATCAGGTTTGGTTTGACGAAAGTGATCAGCTGATCAGTTTACTGCTGAATTATAGAAATGACGACTACTATGCTTATAAGAACTATAAACTTTCCCGAGAACAATGCAGAGCATTTGGTTCCTAGATAAAGCAAGAAAAACAGAAGGATATTCTGATGCGGGAGATAATCACAATTTTTATGACGTATTCAAGCAAATACATGACCTATCCATTCAGAAGTTGTCATTTGTTAGATATGCTAGTGGAGTCACGCTATAACTTAGAAGAGATTAAATCATGCATAGTTAGAAAGAAAATTATACAGAATTCTAAACACAATGAATCCTAATCACCCATTTTATTAGATTTATTGCCTAGTTGTTAAGAGCTACCTCACCAAGTTGCCTGGTATTGAAGCTATTGTTGAAGAATTATATAGATGAAGAGGAACGACTTTAAAACCACCATTGCTTGATATAACTCATATGGCATGGGGGCGGATGAAGAACAAGAGTGCAAATGTATCACAGTAGTAACACTGCAACAATAAAGGAGATTAAGTATATTTCAGATAAACACATTGAGTGTTTGATGGTTTGGGCTGAAAAAGAGTTATGTTGTCTAAATTGAATCATTGTTTAGTTAAAAAAAATCATTCATGAATCTCACTACGAGCTTTTTTCAGAGATAGAGACACTTTTGATACTAGATTTGTTTATGGACTACTGCAGGAACACTAGAAAAGGCATTTAAATGTTTGCTTTGCCTTCAGTGATCTGTCAAAAGCATCTAAGAACTGCGATGAGCAATTATGTATATCCAGAATAATTTGTTTGATATCGTCATGGATTTCCACAAAATAAGGATGCGCTGAATTGTGATTGTTGGTGCTATAACATAGGTATTTGCTGCTAACGAGGAGTGGGCACATGGTTATCTCCTTGCTTCGACTGTCCTTAAGGGGATGTCACATTTTTCCATTAGACACTTTTCAAATCTTTCGTCAAAATTGGTATTTTTTTAGTTTTGTATATCATTTTATTGCAAATTTTATGCACTTTTTATAATATAATTATTTTTTTAGCAACATGAATAGAACATAGTGAAAATTAAGAGAATACAAAATAGTATACATTCGTGGACAATTTTCTTATATATTTAAAGTTAATTTGTGAAAAAACAAACAAAACTATACCATTGATTTTTATATTATTTTATTGCAAATTCTATGTACCTTTTATAGTATATATTTTCTTTTAGTAACACGACTAGAACATAGTTAAAATATGATAATGTAGAATTTTATACATTTGTGAAAATTCTCCGAGATTTTTAAAGCTGATTTCTGAACAAAACGCAAAACTATACCATGCGATTTTAAATATTTGCTAAAAAAAAAACTGCGCCTAAGAACTGTTTTATAATTTTAGCATCATTTGAATATAGATTAAGGTAAAATTCAGGGCATTCAAAATACCCCTACTATTCACATACTACTCTCCATCTAACTGAGAATAAAGCCTGTAGTTGATCATGTTTCAGTCTGCCTTTAAAACTGATTTTAATGGAACTAAAGAAAACTAAATCATATGTGAATCTTTTGATCGTGAATTGAGTTCGAATGCTTAATATATAGTAATTCCATAGCCATTTATATGATAACACGAGTAGTGGATTTTGATTTGGATTTTGCTAATTATTGTCTACTACTCGTTTATGGCCAGCATTCATTGTGACTGACGTTTGGGATAGTGCACACGGTCTAACAACAGCTGAAACTTACAATAAACTATTTAATGTGCTCCTCATTCATGTAGGACATAAAGTCTTCGACGTATCCAGGAATGAGTCATTAGTATTGTGGGGCCGCTTATCAGTCTCCCTTTAATGTTGTCTCATGCGTGATAATCCATAGGTTCAAATCTGGAGAACAAATAGACTCATTTTTCACGGGTCACATGATTTTTAACATTATAGGACAACCAGTCATAGGTCATGTGGGCTGTGTGAGAGGGAATGGAGTCTTATTTGAAAACTTACGGCCTTAGTGAGACACCAAAGGCTCTCATCGATGTCATCTTTGATGATGCCCTGAGTCTGCTTGAGGTAGATGCCCTTCCCTAATATATCTGGCCACTGAAAAGGTTTCATTCTCATTACACACTAGGTACATTTTTCTCACTTTGAAGGCAAAGAACCTAGGTATGTTCAAAACGTTACAATATCCTATTACCTGCGGTTTGAAGTTGAGGTGATTTGGATGGCGTGCCACTCATTCTATGTCACTGATCCTTTGTAGCGGATTCTGCCAGAGATTTATAAGTCTTTATCAGGCTGTCCCCACGCTAACTCGCTCCTGGCCTGTTCCCCTCCTACTTATGTAGAAAGCATCATCGGCGTGCTTCGGGAAAATATGGTACAGAAGCTACGTGAGAATATTCAGTCACCGTGTTTCAAGACCAGCGATCGTGAAGAAATTCAGGTAATGTTGACATTGTTAAGATATTTGTAGTTGTTCTCTCACCAGAGACGAGTTCTTACGTCTACACCATTGCCTGAGACTTTTCAATATTGTGTATCTGCACGGATGTGGCATCACGCTGCGCGACGCGAGAGAGCATTCCCCTCATTTGACAGGCATAATTCTCAGTGAACAGGCAATTCACATTCCACGAGAGTGGCACCAACTGCCCCCTTCTCACCCAGGTAAAGATCCTGGAACACCAACCCCAGGTGGGTTTGAGAAGCATAGGCACAAGTGCGCGAGGGAAACGTGCGCGCAGGGCCCTAGAAGACGTCCCTGAGGGACTCAACAGGAGGAAGCGACTCTACGTGCGCGCTAGCTGCGAAGAATGGGCCCAAAAGCACGCTTCCTTTCATCAACCTAGGCCGAGATTGCGTTCCTATCGCAAAGATCTTCACCATCGTACCCAGACGTCTCAGGCACCCTGGAATCCGTCCAAGTCTCCATCTCCTCCTTGTCGACAGCATCCGCGGTATTTCTCCGCCCTTTTGCCTTTAGTGGCCATTTATTCTCCTCTTCCTCCCTAGCGTACCTTACTTCCCTTTCCTCCATAGACTCCTTCCACCCTCCTTCCAATCCTTCTCCTTTCCCGCACAGCCGCCTCTCCTCCATAGTATATCGCAGGTGATTAATTTCAACTTCAATGGTTTTCCCCAACTCGAGATCTCCACGCTTATCCCCTTACCGGTATCTATCCTCGCAGCAGAACACAACTCAATCGCCTTAGTAATTTTTATTTTTTTCGTTGACGCAGCAAGGGCTATGGGTCAGGTACCTATCGACAAAAATCGTTCCAGGACTCCTCAGTTTGTCTAAGTGATTCCCATGCCATTCCTAGCCGTTCTGAATGTGGTAAAAGTTCTCCCCCCTCCCGTATCCTCTCCAACAGGTCCCCTTGCCTTACCCTTCAGAGGGGGGAGATGTTCTAAGTGACATGACAAGAGGACTTCCCAATACAATGGCTCCACTCGACCAACAGAACCCGAACGACGGGAATGAAGGCCAACAGAGCAACGACAGACTCAATAACAACGAGAGACCAGCATACGATGATAATAAACGTATGGAGTTGATAAGCCCAACCATGAACCTCCTGGAGCCGGCCAGAATCCGGGTTCCCCAGACGCCTGGCTCGAGATCACCCCGCCAGGTGACCTTACTTGAGTTCCCGCTGTTAACCACATCATTAAATGTCTTCAGAAAAACAGACTTCGGATATATCTTAGGAAAGGGTACAAGTTTTGGTGCGTCTCCAACCCCGAAGTCGTTCATTATCGCAGCTGCGCTCACAAGATCCTTGTGTTCTCAAAGCCTAACGGCTCCGTTCCCTCGGTCAACCATATGAGCTCCACAGCGTCGCATTTTCTCCTCTGACATTTAAGCTCCCGTCCATAAGAAAATTCTTGGCCAATGCGAAGTCCGCCAACAAGGCGTGCAAGTTGTATATTAAAGACGGATTGTTCCACTTGTTGCTGCATGACAGAGCGATTCACGCCTTCGGCTTCATCAACGGATCAAGAAGGTTCAGGTTCAAACAGGTGCCAAAGGGCTTCTTTGGCCGTGGTCATGAACTTTTGGATCGACCATACAGGCTGCACAGCCTATGCTTACCTACATGATGTGCCATTACTAGGTCCACCGCCCAAGTCCTCCAAGATTGCAAATCCCTTTTTTTAAATTGTTTATATATTAATTCAAACCTTTTCAAATGCATCTAGCCCCGTGTACCTCCCTCATTTAACTCGGTATTTAGATTGATTTAGTCAGAAAAAAGGTAGCCCTAACTCTCGAGCTATGTTATAAACCAAAAGGGCAGTTTCGTTTGTATGTCACAACCAGGTTTCAATAAAGTGCTGGTTCCGATTAGCAGGCTTGCTGAATT
Source organism: Ceratothoa steindachneri (assembly GCA_963969495.1). Lineage (NCBI taxonomy): Eukaryota > Metazoa > Arthropoda > Malacostraca > Isopoda > Cymothoidae > Ceratothoa > Ceratothoa steindachneri. The sequence continues at coordinate 117,202,695 of OZ018323.1, read as the reverse complement.
TTGAGTCCCCAGTCCTCAAGATCCCCTTTATATGAGTGAAAATGTGCTTTCTTCAAATGACGTACCCCTGCCCAAAAAACTTCTGCACTCTATTCCCTTCATCTCCAACAATTGGGTCAGGTAGAAGCGTCACAGGGCCTTCCAGCTGGTATCCTATTGTGACGCCTGCCCTTTTGGCACTGGCATCGTCAATCCAGCAGCATCCAGGGCCTTAGCCACCTCACACCTGGAACTCGATAGCATATTTTTCTTGAAACCATCGCCCTATTCCTGATGTTTATGCTCCTTCCGAACGTCTGTCTATTTTCTGACAATTTTCTGTTATATGGAACTTGCACAGATGGAAACTCTCGCCAGAAATCTACTTCGACTCAGCGATACCACCCCCTCCACATCCTACGCCAGGCTCTTCTAAGAAGCGGCCCTCAACGTCGCTTTCGTCAGATCCGAGAACAACATCGGAGACTGGGTGTCCCAAACTTTCAATAAATTAAAATAGCCTTGCTTCAAACCCCATCTAGAACGAGTTATATAAGGAGTCGCAGCGACCGGGACACCCAGAATCGCTTGAGGCCGAGTCCCGCTTCGCCCTCCTGTCCATCCTCCTTAGTTTTACTGTTTTATAAATATTTTCCCGCCTGCTCAGGTGAATTCTTTTACCTTACATTTTAATCTTCTCTTTTGTAATATTTTTCCTTGAAAAATAAAGGAAGAGCTCTCTACCCCATAAGTGGGGAGCCAAAGCAAACAACTTGAAGAATTTGTATCTTGCCCTGAAAACAAAGAGGAAAAGTTTAAGTCATATATGGCTCTAAATTTGTGAAACACCTTATAAAGGATGTTCCATTAAGTTAGTAGTAAATAAAACAGTGTTATTGGTAAAAATTTATTGATTTTACTATTGGATCATGTTATTTGAGTCATGGCAATTATCGATGAAAAGTAATATCGCCTAAATGTCCACCAAGGCTTCGACGGCACACCTCTACTCGATGGTCGAAATTTTTGAGGACGTCTCTGCATAATTGCTCTTCAATCTCACCGATTGCCTTATTATCTCATCCTTCAGCTGTTGAATTGTGGTTGGCTTGTCGGCATAGACCTTACTTTTGAGATGACCCCAAAGGAAGAAATCTAAAGGCATCAAGTCACACGATCGTGGTGGCCAATTGACCTCGCTGTTTCGAAAGATGATGCGACCTGGAAACTTCTCATTCAATTAAGCCATTGTTGCATTGGCTGTGTGGCATGTGGCGTCATCCTGTTGAAACCACAAATCTTTGACATCCATAAAATTCAATTCAGGCCATAAAAAGTTGGTTATCATTGCACGGTATCGCTCACCTGTCACCGTAACAGAATTCCCGGCATCATTTTCGAAGAAATAGGGCCCAATGATTCCGCTAGCAAAAAATGCGCACCAAACAGTGACCTTTTGTGGATGCAGTGGCTTTTCAACAATCTTCCATTGGATTTTCATCAGCCAAAATGCAACAATTCTGCTTATTAATGAATCCACTAAGATGAAAATGGGCTTCATCATTAAAGATGATTTTTTGCGAAAAAGCATCATCGGCTTGTCTTTGCTCGTGCACTCAATTGACGAATGTACGGCGCTTTAAATGTTTAGCAGTCTTTAGTTCTTGTGTCAATTGAATTTTGTAAGCGTGTAGAGACAAATCTTTTGTCAAAATTCGATTTCACGTTGTTGTGGAGAGGTTCAGTTCCGGCGCGCGATGACGAATAGAGGTGTCTGGATCTTCGGCCACATTCTCGCGCACTGCAGCAATGTTTTCAGCTCAACGGTGCAAACGAGCACGCAATGGCGTTTTCATATCTGCCACCGACCCCGTTTGTTTAAATTTATGAACAATTTTCTCAATTGCACTCTCGGTTGGTCGATTATGTTGACCCAAAAAATAGCGGAGGGCCCGAAATGCGTTTCGGTTTGAACGTCCATTATCATAATAGGCTTCGATAACTCTAACACGTTGTTCGATTGTTAATATTTCCATGGTTAAAATTACTGACGTTGTTAAATCTGAAAGAAAAAGAAAAAAGCATTTAAAATCGGTCCAAGTTATTGTTGGAACACCCGTTATATAATATATATTATTTATATATATATATATATATATATATATATATATATATGCATATTTATATATATAAATATATACCTATATATATAATAAAAGACCAGGTTGAATTTAGCTTTAACAAGATGGATTTTTATTCTTTTTTAAGTTTACAGCTTCAATTCTTACTTCTCTGTAGGAAATAGACAATTACTTGTTTAAATTCATTTTGATTTAATCATTATTTATATATAATTATTTAGTTTTGCTTTGCCATCAAGTTTCACCTTTCTTAAAACATTTTCAGAGGGGTCTTAGGATTGTTTAAGGTCGATTTCAAGATGGATGTCAAACTAACTTTGCTTCCTTTACGATGTGTGTGACAAGGAATGGAAGACTGTAATAAGTGATGTAAAAAATGGAAAGAATAGTAGCTGGTCAAGTGTAAGGAGAAGAGATTTAGAAGGGCGGATGGGCAAGAAGTGGAAGAATAATATTTTAATTTTTCCTTTCCTTTAGGCATTCGCACCATTATTATTTATTTTCGGCTCTATTTTTATTATAGATGTGGAGACAGTTTTCATACGACTTCTCTAATCTCTTAAATATAAATAAGCACCTCACTTATCTAGATGACTTCCGGTGTTAGGTCGTTGGTGATGTTAATTTGGTTCTAGATTTAGTTTTAGGCCCTTCACATATTTCTATGGCTTGTCTTGCCAGGACAATATTTGCTGGATCTATACTCGCTTATTGGAGAAGAATGATCATTTTCATAATTTCATTTCTTCTGGTTTTCATTACAATTTATACTGCGTTGTTTTGAACACGTTGCAGTTTTCTTGTCCAATCCTTTGAGAAGGGCATAAGCAGATAAATGAAGGCTTTTATTTATTTTACGGAAAATGTTCCTAAACTTTTCTTGGCTTATAATTCTAGGTCGGATAGATAGGCATATTCCATGGGATGCCGATTTCACTCGCTCCTTGACGTGACCGGTGTAGCTATCCATGGTTATTTTTAAATCAAGAGTCTTTTCTTCTCTCAAATATTTACATACCTGTTCGTTGTTGACTTAACCGGATTTGTCTTCTGTCGTGAGATTGGATGATTTTAAATTTTATTCTCTTCTTTTTATTTTCTATTTTATTTCAAAATTGTTCATACTGTTTATAATGTGTGTAGTACGAAGTATCAAACCTTTTGAATTTCGAAATTTTTGAATTATAGATTCATGCAACTCATTGAAAACGGTAGATACATATCCGCCTTGAAGACTGAATGCAAGGTGGATCTTAATACTGCCCCTATGATAGTCCCACTTTCAGTCTGAATTTTGTTCTTTCGATAAAATGACAACATTCTCTCTAACATGTTATTCCTTCTCATCCTGAGGATTTGTACAGGATATATTTAATCCATACTCTATCGAACGACTCTTTTCGTCGCCTGCAAGAACAGAGCGTACTGAACTATATATACGATAAACCAAAAGATGAATCTTTCCACTGGTTAGAAATTAAACTTTATATAGGAAACAACGGAAATTTAATGCAAGATTATTCAAGAAAATAGACAAGCAAATGAATTTACAGAAACTTTACTGTTGCTAGAAAGATTTTTCAATCTAGGCCTTTTTTGACCAGGAAATAAAAAAATTAAAAGAAACCTAATGAACAATGACATCCCATAATATATTGTGGGAAACAGTAATTAAAAAACTTTTAATTCGAAATAAAATAAAGACAAGAGAAAAGATTTTTTTGAGCCAAAAAATGCAGAAAAATAACAAATGAAGGATCATCACTAAGAAAAATAATATGGAAGAAGTAAGAGCAAACAACGATAATGCACATTTTAAGATGGACCATTATTATAAAAAAATAAAATTAGCAAGTAAATTTGCAAGAAAATTAAGCAAAAATAAGAGCACGTAGTATAATAATTTGAATGTAATAGAGAAGATTGTGCATCTTCATATATCGTTTATACCACGAACATCATCAAATCCCACGTCCAATATTTTTGAGATCTAAAAATGAACAAAACTTGAAACTCGCAGAAGCAATTCTAAGAAAGCATAATAAACAATTCTTGAACATAATACAAACAAATATATTCACATAAATCACATAATTTATTATAATTATGTACTTTTCTTTATATTACATTTGTGCCTCTTCTTTCCTCCCACTACTCATTTCTACCTTCCTATATAAAACGAGTGGGAACCTATTAATTTCTGTTTCTCTGAGAATATCAAATAGCTTTTGATAGAACAGCAGAATAAGAAGAAAATGCATTTCACAATGCAAGGTTTTTGAGAGAAGAAGGCATTCTCCTCTCAAAAACCCGTCAAAAGGTCGATCATTCAGAGCCTATGATAGAGTACTAGAGGTTGAATATTAAGAAAGCATGAATGAAAATCTCAGAACTGTGCAGGACCAAGTTGGAACAAGTGCGTAAGAGAAGGTAGAGAGAGGATGTACAAACGGTGACAACATGAATTTTCGGAGAAGATGGCAACAAACAGATTTTGAACTAGCATTAAAGGTTATGATAGTGAAAAGTAGTTTTACAGTGAGCCATGTCTATATGAGTGCCTACCACTTATTACTCTGTTTTATCATGGTTGAGTTGCAGAAAGATGTTCGTGAGCCATTTCCTAATTATTTGAATAGCTGATAATAGATTTCTAAGAGGTTCAGCAAAAGATTTGCGTTTCATCAGCATAAAAATGATATGATGGCAGGATACTGCACAAAAATATCAAGAGCGAGAAGATAGATGCATAACAAGAAGCAGATCAAGAGCCAAACATTGCATACCTGTGCCGGCCGAGATAGATCATTTAACATGTAAATAGATTAAATAAGAAATGAAAGCTAACAACATAACCAGTTAAGAACAGTGACAGAGCTACCCATGAAATCACAGAGGATGTGAAGCAAAACAGCGTCGTCAATAGGCCCAAATGCTTCCAAGAGGTTCAAAAGTATTAGAAGAGAAGGCTGATCAGCGTCAGCCTAACGGAGAGGACGGCTTGTTGCAAGGAAGAGAGCTGAATCTGTATTGTGCTTTGTATTGAAACAAAAATCGAAGAACTCATTCGCGTTTGAGAAGCAGAGGTGATCTATAATTCAGGTGTATCACTCACTATTTTCAACTGGCACCTGAGTAGAAAACTACAGAGAACTCCATATATACCTCTGACCTGATAGACAAAGATCATGTTACCTGAACCACTCCTCTGTCTGGGCTAATTCCGGGAGGAACATAATTTTCTCCCTGATTAGGGCTGGGCAGTTTAACAATTTTATGTATCTCCTTATATATAAGACTATTAAAAGAAAATTGACCTTCAGATAGATGGAAATTAGGAATGGATGTGGTCAAACTTGATTTTACAATTCTGCTTTTGACTTGATTTCTTTTATTGAGAGAATAATTTACTTCCTTGAAAATCGATGGAATGATTGAAATCTCTGACATTACAAAATACTCCACAACTTTCAATGCTAACTCTGATGTCCCTTATATGTTTATACAATCTCTTATCTAAATATCTTCCCATTTCACTTACATAAACATTTTCACAATCTTTACATGGAGTTACATATACTCCTTTTATCCTGTTGATCTTTAGGATTCCTGGAAATCATCATTTGGTTTATTTAATTATTATATTTAAAAACTACTTTAAAATTCTGTTTCCTAAAATAAATGCTTTAACTTATTTAGTTTGTCATTAAATGTTAATGTTATACATTTGCTGAAGTCATTAGAACGTGCAGGCTTAATACAATAGTAAGTTTCTCTAGCTGGAAAATAAGCTGATGCTATAAACCATTCAGGGTAACACAGTTCTGAAAAAAATGTCCTGATTTTAACAATTTATTCGTCTAAACAAGAAGGCTGACATATTCTATATGCTCTAAGAAACAGGGTAGCTATTACAGACTTTTAACAGTATTATCATGTCCTGAAAAATAATGTATATATGCGTTTAAATCACTTCTCTTTCTGTATACAGATAATTTTATAGGATGGTAATCTTTGTTGATAAGGGCATCTAAAAGGGATAATTTGTTGTCTTCTTCCGACTCATATTTAAATTTAATTAAAGAACGCAGATTATGTGAGTTACTTAAAAAATGATGAACCTCAAGACTATCAAGCCATACTAAAAAAACATAATCATTACACCTTAACCATATTAAATTAGAGAGAGAAATCCTGGGTAGAAGTTCTGTTTCAAAATACTCCATGAAGAGACGAGCTAATATCGGTGATAAACTAGTTATCCTTAACCTCAACTTGGATCTTCCCATCGCAGCTAATAATTGGTTGATTTAGTGGAATTGTGTCTCCTAAAGTTGCTTTCATCAGACCAAGCAAATTTAGCCCGAGACAATCACTTTTTCTTGTTTACCTGTTCACTTTAGCTTTAAGTGAGCGTCTTCGGCCTGTGCGTCTTGATATCTCTTTGTTTGTTGCTGACTGGAACTCAGCAGCTACATCGGCGGAAGAGTTTTTCCTATCGGCCAGATATGTCTTTTCCAGATACCTCTCTAAATTCGGAGTTGTACACCTTTTGAGACTTTGAGCATCACAGTTTTTTGAAAGAATTGGCCTCATTGTACCCTTTAATGGTTGTTTGGATACCATTTATGGAGCATTTCAATTTTCTTGAAATTTTGACTTCGAATAATCTCTCTCTGGATAATGTAAACATTTGAGCTCTTTGAGCTTCAGGAATCTGTTTCTTCGGAGAGATTTTTAACAAAAAATTACCAGTTCTAATTTAACAATAAGTTAATCGCTGAAAAAAATAGGAATAAACGTTAATATTATGTGAATGAATTTCATTCGTATTCTTTATTTTTTCATACCTGCCCCATAATTTTGGCCAAGGATATATATATATATGTTTATAGATATATATATATATATATATATATATATATATATATATATATATATATATATATATATATATATATATGTATATATATATATATATATATATATATATATATATATATATATATATATATATATATATGTATATATATATAATGAAAAAACATATTAGCACGTGAGGAAAGCAATAATATAAAAATTAACCCACAGGAAAATGAAAAGATGAATCCAAACACTTTCGAACTATATATGCAAGTTCATTTTCAAGGAATAGCATGAAAGTGGAGAAGACAACCTTATATAGGGTACAAAGATACGAAGGGAATCATATATAAGGTTGTCTTCTCCATTTTCATGCTATTCCTTGAAAATGAACTTTCAAATATAGTTCGAAAGTGCTTGGATTCCTCTTTTCATTTTCATTTTCCTGTGGGTTAATATATATATATATATATATATATATATATATATATATATATATATATATATATATAAAAGTTCACACTTATTTACGAGTGAAAATGAATAGGGGGCACCTATGTATATGTATTCTTCCTGATTTTCTAAAGTAAGCTTCGACCCTTCTTCTACTCTTTTAAATTAACGCGCGAATTATAATACTTGTCTTTTCTGTCTTTAAATATATTACGGACGTACTTTCTGCTACGCGGGCGGGTTGGCTGTTGCACGCTTGAGTGACTTTATAGGTAAAAGTATTCTCTGCTATTACACAGCTGAATCTTTAGTGTATAAATATGTATCCTAGATGCCCTAGAATGCACCTAGAAGAATAGCAAATAAATTATTTCGGTAAAACCTCATCAGATTTTCGAACCCTCAATCAACTGGCCGCGTCAAGGTGTAACACACAAGGGAAAATAGGTTAAGGCAGCGAAGTCTTTCTCAGGAGGGTTTATTCTGGAGTTCATCTAGGAGAAGGATAAGGAATAGTAGTAGTAGCAGCGATTGCAGTGCTACTAGCAGCAATGTTACTAGCAGCAGCAGCTGTAGCAATAGCAGTAGCAGTAGCAGCAGTAGTAATAGTAGTAGTATTCATGTTGTGGGGAAATGTGTAAGGAATTATTGATATTATGAGTTGCCTCCGCACAGTCTTAGCATTGAAGGTTCATATAAATTCGAAATATAGGAAAATATGTACACAAATTGATCATTTGATATACAGTTTATTTACTCTGCAGTTTTAAACAAAATTCATTAATTTTTATCTTACGTTCGAGTTTAATAAATACTATTACTATCTTAATCTTTCTCAACAGTGGTAAATGAATTTTACGGTTAATAAGCCTGCCTTACTTCAAAATTGGTAATATTTATCTCTCTTTCCTTAGAACCAAACCTCGTTGCCCTACAAACGATGGTAATGATTTCTAGTACCTCCATCACCGACGTCCCGGGACATAGCGTGACCTCCCCCACTCCCTTTCATCTCTAAACCTCCTAAATTTGGTCTCTCCTAAACCGATAAGCTCTCTTCAATCCTCAATTATCACGGAGCTCTCTTATAATCATTTTTAATAAAATAAATAATTATATAAAAATGATCGTTCACCTTAATTAAGAAGTGAAAGTAAATCCTTCAATCAAAGGTTAAGGAATTTTACTTTCTCGCCCTTCAGCACCCTGCTTCTGACATCAACTTAATAACGGACACCATAAAAATTTCTTCAAGGGTAATTAAATTCGAAAATTTCCACCTTGACTGCTGTTATAGTGAAACATGAAGTCATTGACTATTGACAATTACTCTAATTTCATTGAGCTAAGTTATTTAACTCCTATCTTTGCAAATTATGTGATATATGTTTTTTATTTTAATAAAATATGTACTTTTTTCTACCAAAATTCTATTCATCTTATTCAGCTCACCTGGATCTACAACCTATTGAAAAAACTCTTACCGATTTCAGGTTCTTACAAATAAACTTCGGAGGTTCGTATGTAGTCATGTCCATATGATTTGACACTAATATATATCTATATTTTTTTCATTCTTTTATATTATTCTCGTAATAAGAATAATTATTCAAATATTGAAAATAATGCAGGCTTATTAAAAAGTCAGCATTTTCCCAAAATAAGATGAATCCATAATCGCGCTCTGATCCGGTTCCTGTAGGTAATTTTCTTTAGCTGGAGCTTTGCTTTTCTATCAAAAAGTTAAAATGATCAGAAATATAGGTTAAATAAATAATATTGTGTAATTATAATTATTTCTTAATATTTGTTTGAAAAAATAAATGTTTGAATACTTTTCAATTACTTAAGTGGTTTTTTTTCCAAAGAAAAGCGTGAAACCATTGTTGCACTAAATAGGCCTTAGCTGCAAGAAGATAGATGTTAATGGTATTGTATCAAAGACTACTATATTTGTGATCATTAGTGATTTTAAATTAAAATTAACTGGTTAGAGTGTTGGGAAGGAGGTATTTTGAGGGGTCTTAGTGCTTCAAATGAACGAAAAAATCGCCTTCTGCTAAGGTCCCAGGTCAATAATCGGTTAGCTTCTGCTGCCAACCCTGCTTTTGATTAGATAGTGGCAAGTGTATACACTACAACCTTCACAAAAAGGCGGACACTTTTCCACCAATGTTTCTATTCAAAACGGGCTGAGAAGAAGCCTAATCTAACCAAGAAGAACCTTACGCATTGGCTCCATTTTTGTATGAAATATAAAGAAAGTACTGTTGAAAAGTGGCAAATGATACTCGTATCATCTGATGAAGCTTCCTTCCTCTTGTATAGAGCGTATGTAAGATCACTTTTAGGAAGAGAAAACGGAAGCACTTTCAACAGTCCTGTGTCGTGCTTACAGGTAAGCATCCAGAACCTCTCCATCTATGTGACTGGTTCTCACTTAAGGGAAATTGAACATTAAAAAAATCGCACAAGAACAATTCAATGAACTTAAAATGGTACCAAAACATGCTTCATCAGCATCTTTTCGTAAACAGTTAAGGACCAATTTGGGCATGATAACTGTATTTTTCAGAATAATGGCACACTTTGTCACAAAGCAAAAGCAATAACGTTTAGCCCGTTGGCCCGGGAATTCGCAAGATTTTAACCCAATATAGAAATTTGAGGGAATAATTAATTAATCAAAATGGCGTTTGAAGTAGCAATCCAATTATGCAAATTTTCTAGTGCTTTAGGAACAAAAAGGGATTGATATCAGTCAAAATATCAAAACAACTTTGGTCTCTAATATGCCAAAACGAATTGAAGCAGTGCTGAAGAACAATGGTCATCATTCAAAATATTCTCTCTCTCTCTCTCTCTCTCTCTCTCTCTCTCTCTTCTCTCTCTCTCTCTCTCTCTCTCTCTCTCTCTCTCTCTCTCTCTCTCTCTCTCTCTCTCTTAGGGCCTTTGCCGATGCAATGTTTGAAGAACTATGGTGAGCTTCAATGCTTCTCTGACCCCGACTTATTTCCAATGTGTGTTCGTGGCGATGTCAAAATGTCGAAGAAGGTTTGCGCTGACTTCCTCTGGCCCGCTTCCCAAGGATTTTTCCACTGATGCAAAGCTCTTCGATTGCCCTCTTTCTAATTGACTGGTCCATGATAATGTTCAGCAGTTCACTCTCTACACTGAGCCGAGTCAAACCTCCTCGCACGTGACATTGTCTACATATGAGATCTTCGGCATCTTTTGGTAGAACCAAAACTCTGCTCCCTCGATGTTACCTCGGGTCACGGCCGTGAGTGTCAATGACTCGCAGTCATAAAGGAAAGTTGGCCAGACCTATGCTTTTAAAACACGAATCATAACACTGATTGACAGCTTTCTAATTAGAAAAATTGTTCTTAGCCGTGCGAATGCATATTTGGCGAGTACGATTCTTCGTCTGATCTCTTTCTTGCATCAAACGTCAGATGCTACTAGGCCCCCGAGTTAATTAAAGGAGTCGACTTGTTCGATTGGTTTGTTTCCATGCAGCAGTTGAAAAGTTGGAGGGACCTCTGACTTTAAAATGACCATTACTTTCGTCTTATTGCTATTAACTTTGAGACCGAGGCGTTCAATGGAGACCAGAACAGCATTGAAAAGCTCTTGCAGATCCTGCCCGATGTAGCAAGGAGAACAGTGTCGTCGGCCTATCGTAATTTGTTAATCTTAACGCCATTGGCAATGATTCTTTCTGATTGATTTTAAAATTCTCTCAAGATGATCCCAGAGTAAATGTCAAAGAGGTCGAGCGCCATAACACATCCTTGGCGTACTCCGCGTTTGATCCGGAAGTAGTTGGTTGTTCCAATTGGTAAACGGATTATGGCAAGTTGGTCATTATAAACGTATCTCATGATTTGCAGGGCCTTCTTATCAATTTGGATGTTGGTCAGAATCTTGAAAAGTTCAGAATATCGGACTTTATCCAAAGACTTTTGATAGTCGATGAAGACGAGATATAGATCTTTTTGGTGTTCAACAGCTCTCTCACCAAGCATCTTCAAGGCCAAAATCGCTTTCCTAGATCCTCTGCCTTTCATAAATCCGAATTGGTTTTTTGGATTTCAGGCAGAAGTAGGCGCCTTATCCTTTGCAAGACTATTCTCAAGAGAATTTTAAGAATATTAGACATGAGACTAATTGTTCGATGATTCGAGCATTCCAGTGTTCCGGGAGTCTTGGGCAGTGCCATAAAGATGGACTTTAGCATTTCCCTGGGTAATTGTCCTGTTTTCTAGATGATATTTTACAGCTCCTATATGATGGTCACTCCTTCCTCATCTAGTGCTCAAATCATCTTTATATACATCTCATCCATTGAATATTCTTCAACCAAATGTGTTTGGGCTCTAAATTTTTGTCCATTTTACCTTAAAATTATGATGCAAACTAACTAAAACAAAATTTAAAGTTTGATTAGTTTTATTAATTTTCTCATTTGAAAAAATATAGTCTCAAAACTTTAGGCAATGACTCTATAAATATATACTTCTTTTACACTTTCAGAGCTAGGAGAGGTGTAAGATTTCAATATAGTTTTAGTACCTTCTTATCCTTGTGTACGGGGCGATTAATCCTAAATATAGGATCTACAATAATTTTCAGACAGTTCTGAAATGTAAACAAATTAGATATATTATGGTCTTAAAGTTTATATTTGCATAGAAATATGAATATAACAGTAAAGTAAGGAGGAAAAACTAGCAATGAGTTATATATAACAACATGAATCAACAAAAATAAACAAAATACAAAATTTGACAAAATTTCTAACGTCAGCAACATCAAACTGATACAAGAAACTTAGTAACGTGTTGACAGTAACTTATTAGTGATGCGACTATTGATTCTTCCAGGCATGGTTTTCTCGAGGGTGTGATGCTGGCCCACTCCTCCCTGATGACCGCAGCCAGTTGCTCATTTGAGGCTGTCATACGACGTCTTATGGACTCTTTTAAGTCTTGCAGAGGTTCTGCAATGGATTCATATAGTGAGAATGAGGTGGCTAGTCCATTATCGTGATTTATTTTGGCCCAGAGTCCCTGTCTGGTGGACACAGATTTGGGATATCCGGCATTGTCCCGCTGAAATTTTATTTCGGGCATTTCTATAGAGGCCTCAGACTGAGGGCAGCAGTTAATCTCTCGAGCCAGCGTGGTACTTATTTGAGTTCCTGGTCCGATCATGAACGGTAAGATTACCCATATCTGAACGTGACATGCAATCCTAACCTCTTACAAAGCGGCCACCATGATTTACTGGTTGCCCTATGTAATATTAATGTTACTGCTACGCTGGCTTCTTACTCACTTTAACCTTGGTTGCGGTCAAAAACAACTACCCTGTTGATTTATCAGACCATAAGACACGTTTCCAATGACTCACGGTCCCATTGCAGTGAATACTTGGCCAAGCCATTCTAAGTCCCTTCTGCAGATGGTAAATCAACGGCTTCTGACGGAAATTACATGGCTTGAGGGTTTGCGAAAGCTGTATGCGACCGGAATGTGATTTTGTAGGGGTGCAAAGATGTATCAGGGAAAAAAATTCCTTCCAAATCGAGAATATAAATAGCCCATTAAATTACCAACTCAAGACGGACTCGCCGTAGCGTGACGGCAGAGTGCTGGCATTTGGATTCAAAGACCCGCGATCGAAATTTCCAAAGTCCACAACTTTTACGAAGAAAATTCACAAAGAAAACGGAGACCATGTATAAGGGTGCGAAGATGTATCAGAGAAAAACTCCTTCCCAATCGATAATTTAAATAGCCCATTAAATTACCAACTCAGAACGGAAACGCCGTAGCGTGACGGCAGAGTGCTGGCATTCGGATTTAAAGACCAGGGATCGAAATTTAGTCCACAAAATTTTATGAAGAAATCTCCCACAAGAAAACTGAAATCAAAGACTAACTCAAGAAGGCGACTCAAGAGAAAACCGATGTCAAGGAAAACGGAAAGAAAACGGACTCACCGTATCGTGACGGCAGAGTGCTGGCATTTGTATTCAAAGACCCGCGATCGATACTCCTCAGTCCACAATTTTTACGAAGAAAATTCACGAAGAAAACGGAAACCATGGAAAACGCTTTAAGGACAACTCAAGAAGACTCAAGATAATATGGATCACCTCAAGAAAGAAAAACGGAAGAAAACGACTTCACAGGCTAACTCATCAAGAATCAAGAAGAAATCATCACGTCATCAAGAATTAAGAAGGAATCATCACATCAAGATAAAAGCAAGTTAATATGAAGATACATTCAAGAAAAGAAAACGAAGATCAAGAACTAACCCAGCCGACTTAAAGAAGAAGTAATCTCAGCCAATAAGAATACCAAGAGTCAGATAAATGGAAGTCCTTGATTTCCGTTTTCTTCTGGGAGATTTCTTCCTAAAATTTTGTGGACTGAGTTTCGATCCCTGGTCTTTGAATCCAAAATGCCAGCACTCTGCCGTCACGCTACCGCGAGTCCGTTCTGAGTTGGTAATTGAATGGGCTATTTAAATTATCGATTGGGAAGGAATTTTTCTCTGATACATCTTCGCACCCCTACAATCTATCTTCCAGGCAATTTGAATACCTGAGACACTCCTTATGCAGAATACGTATTACACATTTTTCTTCCATGCTATCATTACGTGATTTCACCATTATTATATCATCAGATCTTATTGAGATGGAATATAATATTAATTAACAAATATGATGCGTTATATGAAGACATTTTAACTGAATAGACTGTATAATGATAAAATAACTTCATAAATTTCAATGAAATCTTCCGTTTAGATTTTTAAAAAACGTTATAGGAAAGCTTGTACTTTCTTTCATTTAGCTTTCCAGGTGTATTGTACACATGCATTTAAACCAGCACCAAAATATTCATAGACATAACCATGGAATAAGAAAAGTTTCAGGTGACCGAAAACGTTTGGCCGCAGTTGTAAATATACTCGACTCTGAGTCGATCGATGAAAATAGTGATGAAATGTGTGGTAGGTTTCATATGTATCAAGTAGTTGTGTAAGTTGCCCATGTGTTGTGGGTATCTCTAGCGTTCCTCTTTTTCTAGTTTTTGTATTTTTTTTCGTCCGTCAAGATTTGTAATGACCGTGCAGAACGGTCAAATCTTTCCTTAGATTTATTTTTTTATTTTACTCTTATGTTTGGTTCTTTCGTCGTTGCTTTCGAGCCTTTCAAGTCATGCTTTTGTCTAGTTGGTTTTTTTCCAATTTTTGTTTATTTATAATATTATCGTTAGGCAATTCAACCCGTTTTATTTAAAGCCTTTATGGTTTGTTGAATATTTTTCTTTCTCCTTTTTTAGTTTTTTAGTTTTAATTTTAACTTGGGCACTTCGACACCCTTTTTATTTTTGCTTTTATCTTTTGTTGTTTATTTTTATTTTCCTTATTTCAGTTAGAGTTTCATTTTAATTTGGGCACTTTAACTATTTTTATTTACTCTTTTTATCCTTTGTTGTTTATTTTCACTTTCTCTTTTTATTTAATGTCGTTTTAGTTTCTTTTTAACTTGGGCGCCTCGCCTCTTTTATTTCATTATTATTTTCCTTAGTTGGTTTTAATCTCGTGATTTTATCCTTTGTTCTTTGCATTGTTAAGCAGAAATTAGGCTTATGTCTTCTCTTGCATAGTTTCTTCTGCTGGGGAATAGTGATGTTATTTCGACTGTGCGTTTTCTTTGTTGAGGTATGGCAACATTGATATTGATTGTCAGGAGTATTTCTTCCTCTACTTTTTCCTATGTTCTTCTCCCTAGCCTCTGGATCTTGATATTAATCGGCTTTATTCCCGCTATTTAGTGTAGAACTGTTTGCCTAATACGTTTGTTCATTCTCGCGCCGGTTATAAGCAGCGTGGCTCTGTTCTGTACCCTGTGCATCGTCCTGTGAAAGTTACAGTTGGCCATCTGCATAACCACCGCCGGCTATACTAGGACGCAGCGTACCAAGGCAGTGTACAGCTTCTTTTTATTCGGCATGTTAAGGCTCTGGAAGCCGTAAAATTTCTTCAACTCTCTTTTGGCTAAGGAGACTGACGTTTATGTGGGTCTTATATCCAGTTTTGGTAAGTCGTACGCCAAGGGTTTTTCCCTCGTTATAGTATGGGTAGTGGTCATCATCGACAATAATGTCGTCTACTTTCTGGTTGTTGATTGGAGTTTTTTGGAATTTCTGGCGGTTGGTCTTAATTTTTCACCTTCTTTTAAAATCTGTTGATGTTTTCGATCTCAGCAGCTATGTTCTTAAGAGGACTTGGTACGATTTGTGTGATGTCGTCTGCGAACTGCAGATACATTGTATCGTCGCGAAGTGGAGCAGAGGGGTAAACTATGTACACGAGGTACAGCAACGGACTCAGAGAGCTGCCATGTGGAACTCCCGTCTCGAGTTCGAATTCGGGCCCTGTTTACCTCTCGATCGAGATTTGGCCTCTCCAAGATTGGGTTTAGCTGAAGGCTCAAGATCTTCAATTGCAGACCCCTCAGCTAAACCTTGTCAAAGGCTATTTGTACATCTCAGAGCATTACGTCTACGCTCAGCTTTGCAGCACACGAGTTTTTCTGTTAGGAAGGCGAAGGCGGTTTCCGTTCACCGTCTTCTGCAGAAGCCGGTCTACCAGGAGCTTCTCTTAAAACTTCGCCACGAATTCAAACAGTGGGATTGACCTGTAATTGACCAGTTAAACAGGGAGTCTACCACCATTATGTGTAAATATTATTTTAGCAACCTTTAAGCCTTCTGGTAAGTAACCCGTAATTAGGGAAGCATTGAAGATGTTTGTGATGCCTTATTGAACTGCTGTGGGGCATTAAAAAAGTTGCATTTTGTAATGCCCGCCAGCCTGGTGCTATTTGTTCAAAGGGCTTCACAGTGACAATGCCCTACTCAGGTGTTATGGAACAGCCTAGGCCCACTATCTTCCTGCCTTCGTGTACTTGGTAATATAGGTGCAAACGATGTATTATCTGATTCAGATTTTCGATCTGTTGGCTTTCGAATTCTTGGTCGAACTCTTCATTTTCTTCTATAGTGATGCGGAAGACCTATTCTCAATAAGTTCGAAATCTTTCTTCCAGGACAGACGGATCCTCTATATAATCCCCGTTCTCTTCAATTTGAGCCTCCACTTCTCCTGTTAGTCCTTTGAACTTTCTGATTTGGTGCCAGAATTTAGCCGGGCTCGACTTGCTATCGACTTGGGCTATTAGGTTGTTCCAAATTTTCTCCGGATGGAGATTGATAGCCTCTTTTGGCTCGGCGCTTATATGCTGTAGTAGCGAGCTTCTATCCCGTTTTCGTCATACCCTTCTTATCTCTTCATACACTTCTGTGTATACTCGAGCGATATCCTTGATCTCCTCTGTCCAATTGGGTTGAGGAAGGTTTTTGTACCCTGTCTTTGGTACACACATGCGGTCTTCTTCTAGAATAGACACATTTATCCTCTCCATCTCTTTGACTATCTACTCCCAGGATGCATGACTTAGGTCAGCTGTGGTGTATTAACTAAGTTGTCTCTCGTAAGGTTACAAGTTCGCCGAAGCGTAGGTTTTGCGGTGAGTGACTGGTAGCTGGATCGCCACAAGAGACACTGGGGACTGCTGGACAAGGATTGCTATGGTAGAGGAAGGGTAAGCCTTCACTTGTTAAGATTATGTTAGGTATCGTGGCTGATGTAGAGGTGATGCTGTTCGGAAAATTCGCCCCTATTCTCTCAGTGTTTTTCTCCCCATATTCCATTCTAAGTTTCGGCCTCTTTCATTGGTTCCACCCTAGTCCGCTGCAAGACATCTAGCATTGAAATCGCCCCTAAGAATGCCATTCTCTGATGCCCACACAGCGCGTAGAAGTTTTTATGGGTAAGTTGGATCGATTAGGGGTTTAGTAAGCTGTGGCTATCACGAGGTTTCCTACCAATGTGTGGAGTTCAACCGCCCCAAAGCATTCGTCTAGCTCTGGAAGGCGCTTGAACTAGTTATTCCCCTTGACTGCTAAGGCAGCACCATTAATCCTTTCCTCCTAATGATTCTTCATGACCACTATGTAGCCCAGTATTTTAATTTGACGAGATGTTGTGTCACTACTGCGCTCTAATATGAGTATAATGTCACTGTCAAGCACCTGGAATATGTTTCCATATGCCGTTGCTTTTCCCTCCCATCCGTCAACGTTGAGTGACAGGATCCTTCTTCTGTTGCTTACTCTTTACATATTATCCTTTAGGTGTTACTGAGTTAGGTTTCTCTTCTTCCCGTTTATCTTCTTCCTGAATTCAGCATTGAAATCTTGCTCACACGTGTCATCGTATACAACAACGTTTTGGCAGAGCAAAGTTCTTCTCCTGCTTCCGCGTCAATTTTATGGTCGAATTCTCGCTTGAACATTTTTGTCTTAAAGCCTTGGAAGATATTTGTGGGATCCATATCATCGAGGACAGAAAAATGCTCGCACCTGTAGATAGAGAAGTTGAATTCATCTGCATCCAGTTTTTTGTTCTTGCCTTTATTCCCTTTGGTTCTCTTGATTTTAGGAGCCGCTTCTGAATCCGATGAGTCTGAGAACTCAGAAGCATCAGTTGTTGCCGGCCCTGATCTTTAAATCTCTTATGTAATCATCTCGCTTTTGTTTCGGTGCAGGTGCTTTCACTTTTACTTCCTCTTTTATCTTCTATATCTTGGTTTTGTTTCCTGTTTTTGAGTTGTCTTTTTTGTGACTATCATGTTCCTATGCCTGTTAGCTTGGTACCACCTGGAATTGTAGAGCATCCCCGGAAATGGGCGTTGTCCGGGAAATACCTTTGGTCATTTCAGTTTCTCGAAAGCATTTTATTTAGATCTTTTGCGAATGTTTCCCGTCGCATGAGATTCATGACGTCCGCGTGGAGTATGTAAGTCAGAATCTTCGTCGAGTTCTCATTTTAAATCTTGAGGTAGGTTTACTTTGCGTCTAATTCGGTTAGTGCCGCCTTCGCTGCTTGGGCATAGGTGGATTTAGACTTTGCATCTCCTCTTGTCCTGGGCCTTGTTGTTAATTTTTAATCACCCTTTTCTTGACTAGACAATCCATGGATATAGATCTATGTCCCTGTCTACAGTTTACGCCCTTTTCAAAGTTATTATTGCACCTTTTCCAATGGTGCCTCTTCTCGCTACATTTGGAATAGGTTTTATGCTGCTCTCTGCACTTTTTAGTTGAATGTTTTTTTCTTCCTGTAGCATCTGAAGCAAAATTAAACCGGAGTGAATTTTTCTCTTTCAAATTGATTTCCGCTGGCTTTGGTGTTGTGAATGAGTAGACCTTGTTATTTTTTCTTATGGCCCATTGTGGTCTCAGCCAAGTCAACCTTGAAAGAGTGTGAGTAATTGCTGTTGTCATTTCGTCTTTGAATTTGATTACTTCGACTACCTTGGCCCAGGTTTGTCGAAGTTGAATTTGCTCCTTGATCTCTTCTTTTGTGTGATGCCCAATCCGAGGTTCGAGTTGTCGGCATACCATGCTCCTGTGGGCCATGATTTGTGGTGGTATGGCAGGCTGTAGTTCGATTCCACGGAGGATCTCAACTGCCTCTTCTTTGGTGATGGCCTTAATGTCTTTTTCCTTTTCGCAGATAGCGACATATTCTGAGGCCACATTCAGCAGCCTTACGTAACATCGCAACACCCAAAATAGAAACTCTTTTCCGTGTTGGTCTTGGTTTGTCTATATAGAGCACCCAGAGGGATCCTGGTTGTGTTTCCCTGCGCCATCTCTTCGAGAGAGTGGCCCATCGTGGTATTATTGTTCTTGTTCTCTCTAATCGCTGGTCATAGTTGTCTTGCTTCGAGAGGGATTCACTTTGCACTTGAGTTTAGGGTGACTCCATTTTCGTCGTAACTATCGATCCATGAACGTGAACTGCCAAATGGAAAAGATAAAAAATAATGGGTGAACCCGGCGGGGGAAGGGGGGGGGGGGCTCGAAGATGATGGGTAGCGGACGTTTTGTTGGTTAGCGCGAAATATGTGTTAACTCCATGAACCTCATTTTTTTATGCTAATATTATCCTATTTTTTTTATGGCTTTCGCTTTAGTATCAATCTCCCCACTATATTTTCTGACTGTAATCCCTCACGTTTAGCATATTCGAAGGCGACCTAAATATTGCCTATTAATATCCTTGCAATCAGTAACCTTTGAAAACGTTGAAGAAACTATTATTCACCACATTTCCAAACAGCTCAATTTATTATATTTTCTACAGTGTTTATAACACTAGAATTAATAGCATTGCTACTGAATTTGATAACTACATCCTATCAATCCAAATGCCCACGATGAGTTATATATTGGACTCAAAACAGCAAATTCAATCTTTGCTCTTCCTTCTAGATTAAAGAACACATAATTTGCCTTTAATTCTGTCCCTACCTTAGTTTACGATCTTACCGCTGATATCCTCAGTCAACTAATATTTATTCTCTTAAACCAATCCTTCACTGATTGAATTTTCTGGGCGCTATTCCAATCTTTAAGTCTCATTGTCATAGCCTTCCAGCAAATTAAAAGCCTAATTCAACACTTCCATCTTTATCCAAGATATTTGACAAACGAATTTAAAAATGCTCCTATCTTTTCTTACTGACAATAATTTATTTTCTTCTCATCAATACAGATTCTGTACAAACGTTAGCATGTATGACGTCCTTCATTATTTTGTTTTAGCAAAACATAAGATAGTTTAAATTCTCACTCTCACTTATAACAGTTCGTTATTGATTATTCTTAAGTTTTGATATTGTAAATCACAAAATTCCTCTAAAAAAACTGATTCACATCCAACCTGACAAATCGTAAATAATCACACAGTGGCCGTAAACGACTTTGTTTCACTCTAGTGATCAAGTGTGCATATATGTATTCCTAAATGCTCTGTCCTCGGCACGGCACCTTTGTCTTTCTACTTTACATTAATGAATTTTTTTTCTTCTATTCATAACATGAAACAACAAACATACAACATATATAATCCTCTACTTAAACAGCAATAAAACCCTTATCATATAGGTAGAACAAACAAACAGAAAATTTATTGGCATCTACAGGGAGCCATAAACGTTTATACATGATAGGTGCTATTAAGAATAAGGCTAATTTGGGTAGACCTCCTCTAAATTTTGTAAGCTTTTTTAAATTTATATTCTTTTAAATATTTATCAATTTTGTTTTTTATAATTTCTGTTTCGAGTCCTGACTACTTCTTAAGCTAGATTGTTCCAAACGAAACGATGCGGTTGCTGAAGGCCAGTTTTTCCGTTGATGTTTTGAATTTCCACCTCTTCATTTTTTATCGTGTACTCGGTCACCGTAATGCCTGTCAGATTTTTGCAATATCTGACATATTCTTCAATAATTTATCTATTTATATTTGTTCTCCCGTATTCCTTCAACATATGTTCGAGGGAAAAGAGATTTTGTTTTTAAGCCTATGATTGTAGCTTTTTATTCCCCCTTATCATTTTAGTATAGGGACGCTGTACTTGTTTCATTATATCGACTTCTCTAGTTAATTGTAGAAACCAGAAGGGAGCAGCATAGTCTTATATATGACAGACTAATGATCTGTATATTTTTAACATCTTCTCTGAATTACACGTTGAAACGGATTGCCTGATAAATGATGCGAATATTGTTGTTTTATTTCTAATTGCAACGCATCAACAGGATAAATTTGATTTATTATCTATTTTAACTACTAGATCGACCTGCTGTTTTACTTTATAATCTTGGTATCTTGGAGATAGTATTTAAATTTAGGATTATTTTTTCTGAAGTGTAAAACGCTGCATTTTGAAGCATCAAGCTTCATGCAAGATTCGTTGCACCATTTAATCAACATATTCAGGCAATTTGGGAAACAGTTTGAGTCTTCCTTATCCTTTAAAATCTGCACAAATTTAGTGTGGTCAGCAAACGAATTTACCTGGCAATTCATTCCAGAACCAAAGATGTTTACTAAAATAGTAAACATTAGAGGCCCTAAAATGGAACGTTTAGGAACTCCACTAGTTATTGGCAGCCAGTCGGTTGTGACCCCATTTAAAATTAGCCTTGTGCTTACGATCTGTCAAACAATTTATAATCTAAGTTATTGTTTTCTTATAGATAGAAAGATATTGAACAGAAATCTATGAAAGACTTTAGAAAAATCTCTATATATCATATCGTAGCTAGAACCTGATTCAACAGCCTTCGATACATGCTCATAAACTGTGATAAGACCAGGAACACAAAAACTTCCTTTCCTGTAACCATGTTAATTATTTACTAGATGATTTATCTCCAAATGAGTGCGTAATTTTAAATCAATACTTAACTCCATTATTTTCAATAAAAGTGAAATTGAGCTTACTGGCCAACAATTGTCCTTTTCCTGACGTCGACATTTTATTAATCTGGGAACAACAATGGCCAGTTTCCAATCCATGGGAAGAAAATTTGGCTTCAGAAACTAATTAAACAAAAAACGATTAAAGCGGAAATTTCGTTCTTAACTTCCTGAATACTTTGCGCGTACATTTCATTAACCAAACTAAGTTTATCAGAACTTAATTTAGAAAATTGCATCTTTCACATCATCTGCCGGTATTATTATTTCATTCATTTTGGAATGTTGTGAGTTAGGTTTTCTAGGCTTTCCTCATATTAAATTCGAAATATCCTTGTTAAAAACTGAATAAAATTAATTATTCAGGGCAGTAGCCTTTTTGAGATCATTTTGAACTAATCAGTCATTAAGTTTTAACATTTTAACTCACTTATTGTTTTTGGTTCTATAGTACGTATAAAATGGTTTCAGATTATCGCGTGAGCTTTCCGATAATCTATGTTTGTACCTTCATTTATCTGCATTCACTTCTCTCTTTATCTGAATCTGGAGGTCGATAAATTTTGCCTTAGTGATTGGTCGCTTTTTAACCGCTTATAAAGTTTCCGTTTCTGTCCTATCAGCTCTTCAGAAATTAATTAATCTGAGGTTTGTCCCTTGTATATTTTTACACGTTTCTGGAGATCCTCAATGCGTTCAATTTTGACGCTGAAAGCCGAAGCAGATGTTTTATTATTGAGTTATCTATGCCAAACCTATTCTTTTCTTCATCACTAATCGCTTGGAAGTTTGCTAAATTATATATAGGTAACTTTTGTGCTTTTATATGATTAATGAGTTGTGATTCGAATTTCCGAGTGGTTCTTAAACTTCAACCCGTCAATTAAAATTTCTTTGTAAATTAGGACTAAATCAAGTGTTTTGTTCTCTCTTGTACGGTGTTTGACAAATTGCTACCTAAAAATGAATTTAATATATTGTTATCCGGATCTCAACTCATCGTATACAAATCATATTCCGGAAGATTGGAATCCCCTACAATCCATACATTTTTGCAATTACTGGTTAAATTAATATCATTAATTAGTGTAAGGTTTCTCTTCATATGAACTACTTTAGCTTTATTGCTAATTTTGATCCTGATTGACTCGCTGTGTTGTCAATTTAGAACCTCATATTCTATTTCGCTTTTTATGTTTATTAATGTGTAAACCGGAATTTGAAATGACCATAGAAAGTTCCGGTTTGCTGTATGCAACGACTGTTCAGTATTGGCTAGAATGTCGTAATGATATTTACCACTAATAAAGTTTAGCTCATTAAATTTATTTCAGATGTTCTGAGCATTGCAATAGTACACCGTATTATACAAATTTTTGTTGCCGTTCTATTGTTATCTCTATTGTTAGCTCTAAAAGGGACACCGGCAGGGAGAGGAGATTCCTCCTCTCCTTGTGAGTACTCAGGATACAAGCCAATCTAAGAAAATCTTGCACAGGGGCGGATCTAGGATCAGTATTGGCACCGAGCACAGGCTCTTCCCCATGAAAGATCCTGCCTTGCGTGCCTGTGTCGCTTTCCTGACCTTGTACATCTCAGGGAGTATCCTTGTGACGGCCATTCCCTCGACCTCCCACTAAGGTATCAATTGTAGTGTTTCCTGACTATCCTATCTTTTCTCTCATCATCATATTCCTCAGACTTAAAATGCAGGATTTCATGACGGTAGGGAGCATGGACCAGCGAGCCTTGCCTGCCCTTTTCTCCCTAAGGGGAGGGGGAGGCACGAGGTTCTCACTTTGGTTGCGGCCAATATTTGTACCACTTTCCTTCTCACTTGGCAGTGACCTGCGATAATAACGAAAGAACTGCCGGTGTTAGTGAGATGGTATTGCCTGAGGTGCCTTTAAGAAGGATGTGAGAGAGAAGCCACCACACCTGTAGAGATAGAAGAGCGTTGGAGGGTCATAAGAAAACAAATAGTTGCCACCTAATTTTAAGATGTTGAAATGCTCCAAAGTGAGAGGGGAGTTCTTCCACCAGTAGAAATGGTGCTCCGATTTCTCACATCATCCCAGACACCTAGTGAGGACGAGACAGCGCTTTGAGGCTGATCTCCAAGCGCTTCCCCAATGTTGCCTTTTGTTTTAACCATAGTTGCAGAAAAAGAGAAAAAGGAGCGCATGAAAAGTAAATAGTATATCGTCCCACTGACTTAGATGTCAAGAGTAAAGACTTCATAGGATCATAAATTCTAGAATGTGATAATTTACATATAATCGGTCACGTTTCAGAGTAGACGAGCTTTGCTAATCCGACCCGCTATTCAGGCGACATTGTCCTTGAGCTTTAACCATGAAGGGTGGTGCCAGCGGAGCCCCCTTATATGTGTACTGTAGGAATGTGAGCAGAGTCGAAGGGCCTAGCCAACAAGATTTCGGCCCTAGCAGTAGATAGGGACCTGATGGTAAACAATCCACTCGACTAAGCCTCATAAGAGGACTAAAGCGCGTCAGTGGGCATGAGGTCCACCAAGGCACCATGGTTACTGGACCGAAGTCTGTACATTGGAACACTCTTTCAGGAATAAATTGCGTGTAGGAATTGTTGAGGGGGGAGCCAGAATGATAATAATAGAATAAAAATAAATAAAAATAATTATAAATAGGTAATAATAGTAATTATTATATATATTGTCGTGGCATGGCCAGACTCTCTCTCTCTCTCTCTCTTTCTCTTTCTCTCTCTCTCTCTCTCTCTCTCTCTCTCTCTCTCTATATATATATATATATATATATATATATATATATATATATATATATTAGGTTGAGGAATAATTTTTGCGTTTTTTTTAATGTTGTGTTGATTTAAGTTTTGTTTGCATGATTTGTGCCCATATTAACAAACAATAATAAATAATGAGAGCAAAATTTGCAAAGGTTAGGCTACGACTTTAAACAGCGTAGACTATAAGGCTTTTGCTTAGGCTACGTCTTGTAGTTGAGTAATAAGTCATTTCGGTTTATTTAAAAGTCGTGTTAATTTAATTTTTGTTCTGTACCCTCAAAATGAAATGTCAAGTTGAAAGAAAGGCGCATTTTCCACACTTGTTGTTATTCATCTTCAATCTAGACGGGAACAATGCAAACGCAGCCAAAGCTCATTGCGATAATTGTGTTGTGTACGGAGAAAATGCTTTATCAGAAAAGACAGCTCAATGGTGGTTTTCACGTTTCAAAAACGGTCATTTCAATCTTAATGACGAAGAACATTATGTTCGTCCTATTAAGTTAGATGAAGAGCGATTGAACGACCTTCTTCATGAAAATCCTCCTCAATCGATTAGAAAATTGGCTGTACAATTGGCGTGTGATCAGAAAACTGTAGTGAATCACCTTCATTCGATGGGGAAGGTTAAAAAAACTCGGTACATGGGTTCCGCCTGCTTTGAGCAAAAGCAACAAAAGTCAACGCTTCACAATTGCCGGAGGTTTCCTTGCTCGTCACAAGACTACTCATGGATATAATGACAGATTTCTTCACCGCATCATTCCTGGCGACGAAAGGTGGTGTGTTTATGTCAACATGAGACATCGAAAACAATGGCTTAGCCCATATTTTAAAAACACTTCCGTGATTAAAGCAAGGACTTCATCTACGAAAGACGATGATGTGTGTGTGGTGGGATTATGAAGGCATCATTCTTTAAAAGCTACTTGCGAACAACGAGTTGTCAATGCAGAACTCTACGTTCAACCTCTGTATCGACTCGCCGAAGCTATTCGTGAAAAGTGACCTCATCGACGTTATGGAGTCCTTCAGCAACACGACAATGCTCGTCCCCACATTGCCAATATGACAAAAGATACCATCCAAACGCTTAATTGGGACATCCTGCGCATCCTCCGTATTAGCCAGACTTGGCTCCATCGGATTTCCATCTGTTCTGATCGCTCTCCAAAAATTTGCGTGGCGTTTCGTTCAATACTGTTATGGAATTAAGAACGTGGTTAAACCATTCTTCAAGTAAAAATCCAGAGATTTATATTGCAGAAGCACCGAAAAGCTAGTTGAGCGTTGGGAAAAAGGGATAAATAACAACGGAGAATAAATTATTGATTTTATTGCATATTATTATCAAATAAAAATGAAGTTTTTCTAAAATTGGTAATGGTAGTGAATAAATTTGATAAAATTGCAAGAACATATTCCTCAACCCATTATATATATATATATATATATATATATATATATATATATATATATATATATGTGCCCTTTTGTAGTTTTGGGGTCAAAGTTGGCTTAAGGTTCGACCTGGCTGGTTCCTGACGGCAAATAGTTATAAATTCAGTGGGGATGGTTTACTTTTAATTTTCGGGCTTCTTTTAAAACGAATAATTCAGAGTACAAGTTGGCCAAAGATTAACAGGTAGCTGGTATACGTTTAAGTTTGCAAAAGAAAGACTATAACGGAAGTAAACCTTTACTAACAACAAAAGAAATAGAATTTGAATAGACAGAGATATAGGATTATAGAATAATCCGTAGGCGTGAAGGGCTGCTACTGCTTACGTGTTAGTTGAAAGAAAGGGCCACTCAGGATACGATAACTGCAATAGCGAAGTTGGGTTGCCTCACGGGGTGGATGATGGAGCACACGTAGTTTCGCCTTCAGAGAGGAAAATCCACAAATGTCGAATTAGCCTTCGCTGTCGAATCGAAATCGTCGTTGTCTCTGATCGCGAAGGGCAAGCGTTTCCTTATCTCGTACGTAGTATTAGGGGAAAAGTTTTAAATTGCTTTCTGCTAACCTGAATCGGGGAATTATTTAGACTGTCTGCGGGGTGTCTTTAATAGCTTGGTGGGAGCTTCCACAACTCGTGCGATCTTGGGAAAAAGGCAGCTACTCCTTCGGGGAAACCGATATAAAGTTAGTGTTGAATGTTCGGAGAACTCGAGCTTTGCTTGACGGCAGGACGGCTGGCTGCAAGGCCATGCGAGACGACGAAAATATGTCGCTAAGCAAATACAAGTAGGGTGCAATAAAACAGCGTAGACGGCCTCCTCGCTTTGAAACCGTGGTTTCAAAGCTCCATGCAGTGATCTCGAGACCACGTGGGTACAAAAGGGCACGTGGTCTCTCTTCGACCTTATTCTTCTACATATATTAATAAATAATAATATATAATCATAATAAATAATCAAAATAAATAATAATATTAAAAATAAATTATACTTATAAACAATAATATTAAATAATAATAAATAATTAGAATAATAATAACATTAATAATGTAAATAATAATACTAATAATAAAAAGGTAAAGTAGTGTTGAGTGGGTGCAAGGAGAAAGCGCACCAACAATATTTCCAGGCCTCACGAGAGAGTTCAAACCAACCCTGTGACACGGCCTCCCTAATTTACGCTGATGTTGGGAGGATGCGCAGCTGTTCCAAGTACCAATTGCAAAATTGTAACAGGCTACACAAATTACCCCTCCTGCGGTGCAAGGCTGGTTGGGGCTCTGGGAACTGAACCAGTGCAAGATAGTTGTTGCATTTTATGTGCATCTTACTTCCACGTATGAAAATATGCCTCTTTCATATTGGATTTTGTTTGTATTTACACTTTCTCGGTCTCATACAGAAATCCAAATACTCAACGATCTCGATATATAGGTACAAGTATATACCTCTGTCACATCCGAAAGAACAGCCATAAAGAAACTGAATAATTTAATATCATAAATGTTAAGGTGAGCAATTTGTTGCCTAACTTCAATACAAAAGAAAATAACACACAGTTCATTTATACAGATTTGGCGTGGTATGAGTAGGTTTACGCTGTTTTACGCACATGGGCCTACTGGCCGACCGAAATTAAGGCTACACCTGGGGATCGTTGTAAGAGTGCTTTAAATACACAGTTGCTAAGACAAGGAATATTCAAAAATGGCTAAAAAAATATACTTTAATAAGATTAAAGTTTACATATACATATAAGGAAAGTTAAATGACAATGCGATTAAATATTAACGGTTCACTGCTAAGATGATTAACACTATCAATTAAGTTTGAACCGAGGGATCATTAATTAAGTAATGATTCTACAATTATGCAAGTTCTAGAGCTAAGGGGATCCTTGAGTTGGATGCGGTAAAGGTGGGAGGAGCGTGACGAAGCAGGGGTTAAATCTCTTTTACCTTGATGTGCGGCGAGTAGGACCAGGTAGGTAAGTTTGACCTGAAACTTGTGGCCGTCTCACGCGACACTCAATTCAACTTAGGGAAACTGAAGTGGTGGGCCTATTATCCTTTAGAAGCAAACGAAGGGTACTTCAGGGATGGCTTTTCTGATCCTTAAAATCCGAAGACATGGTGAGAAGGGTTGAAGCGCCCCTAACTATCTCCATGAACAACACTGAGTAAAAACTAGCTCTTCCTTGGCTCTTCGATAATCACTCAATTCTTCTCTGGACGAGAATGTAGTCAATACCTTCTCGACTAAAGAAGACGTTACAATCTGCATCTGAACTTCGAAGTCTCGAATATATACTCCGAAATTATCTAGACAGGGAGAGATATTCATTGCTAACAGACTTCCTTAATGGCCTTGGGTCGCGATAAGGGCCCATAGCGAGAAGTCGTGATGCTCTCTTAATAATCTTTCCATTTTGCTAATTTTCGCAGTATATATGGCAAACTAATTTAGAGCGTTCAACGGCAAACTGGGGAAGTCAGGAAGTGGGGGGGGGGGAGGCGTGCTTATGGCCTTCTCGGCTGTCGTTCTGTTTAACTGGGTGAAAAGTCGGCCCATGATCCACCTTCATGGTGCATGTGAACTATTTGGTTTCTTTCTTAACCACAACCCACTCATATTACTCTCGAGATTTTCAGTTTGTGGAGTTATGAGGCCAGATTTTAGAAGAGATTTACTCACACAAATTGTATGATATACAAAACAGGGTCTCAGTGCTTGTGTGGCATGGTGCAGAGTCCTGTTGCCGTACGTGCAGCCTTCTAATTGCCACCTCCTGAATCGAGGGTAACATCAACCCATCCAGCCAAAAGCTTCATCCTCCTGGAAGATTAACAGGGGCATAACCTTGCTCTCACTACTCACCACACAAAACACCATGATCTGCCCAAGAACATAACTTTTATCCACTCGGTACATCTTTAGGAAAAACAGCATATGCCCTCCTTTATGGTCAACCATAACTCCTAATCTTGACTTCCATTTTGACATTTTGTTCTTTCTTTCCGCTTCCTTGAAACTCACAAAGTAGCGCGTGAGTAGACCAATAAAGGCCAAAAATCCAACAGTATAATGTAAGGCAGATTCCAAGTTTGAAGGTACTTGGAATCGGCCTTTCATTTTCCTGTGGGATTATTTTCACACACACACACACACACATATATATATATATATATATATATATATATATATTTGGGTGGATGGGTGTGTCAGTGTATAATTCGTCATGTAGAACGGTTCAGTAAGTTTACCCTTTCCAAAGGATTGTTTTCAAAGAATGAAAGATATGTGACTGAAATCCAAAGATTAAAGGAAAAGAAAGTCCTTCTGGTTAAGTTTAACAAATTAAACAGGAAATCTACTTAAAACAACAAAATTCCAAATTTAAATAAAAAAATACTCTTTACTCTTTACCATCAAGAAAACAAGGGTTTGGAAGCGGGTGACAACTTTAGAAAATAGCAGTGGTGAACATTACAATACAGGCAAAATTCTGTAGAATAAAATATTCGTTTGGATAAAATTGGTTAATAGGCAAAATATTGGGAAAAAATATTCTCTACAGTTCATACACGCCTAGCAATAAATTAATACAAGTCACTCTGTATTAGGTTGTACGAATCCATAAACCACCAATGTAAAGGAACAACCCCTTTCTACTTTATTTGGGACGACGGGCGATTGTAACCCGCCACGGACAACGTTCTTTCCTGTTCGGGTACTTTTGAGAAGTTTCAACTCCTGAGCGCCTTGCTGTTAAATGATTAATTGATCGCCTCCGGATTAAGATATCTGGAGCTTGTGACTCCTTTCTCCAAATTCCCCCTTCCCCTGCAGAATCGCCCATACAAATACTCGGTTTTGACCGGAGAACGAGGAGCCCTGCAAGCACCCCAAGGCCGTCCTTATCGTCTAGTCGAAGTCCCGTGAGCGTTCATCCGTCAATCAAGACTTTATCCGCCGTGATTCTACCTCAGTCAATTGATAGCTTCTGTGAACGGCAAGCCTTTAAATTTTCGCAACAGTCTTCCTTCGTTTAGTCGAACCGATGAAAATTCCGATCCATTACCTTTGAGGAAAAGAAGTTTCCTCTTCCAGTGGAATTACGAAGATAATTCCCAAATTTCCCGTCGAACGTCATCTTTGAAGATTGGCTATCTTCATTGGTAGGTTGGTTCGGATCCTGCTTCACTTGCCTCATTCGGACCGTGTCACACTTGCCTCATCGTATCGTTCCCCACTCGCCTCATCGCAACAAGGACTTTCCTCGAAGTCACCGACTAGTAAGACTGAAACCCCCTGCATTATTGGTATTGTCAAGTTCTCCATTTTTATCTAAACATAGTAACGCTAATCAATTAATTCTATTTGTGTATCCCACCATATTATAAATGTCTAGAAACTATTTCAATCAAAATAATCCCCTTTTGCCATTTTTTAATTCTTATTTTGATGTTTGAAAATAAAATTATATTTTTGTTAATTCTTCTTTAACTAATCTTGAAAGATACTCTCGGCCTATTCAAGTAAATCTTGCCAACCATTTATGCACTCTGCCTGATTATTAAGTATTTGAAACCCAATGACTCAAGTTTGACCTCTTAGTCGGTCGTTAATCTCTGCGAACAGTCCTTATACGTTTCGCGTTTCAGTAGGTGATTAAATCACCCCCCACATAATATAAGAGTAGTGTATGGTATAAAGTGGTTTACTACGACAACGAGAAAATGGAAGAATATAAATAAATTTGAACAAAGTTTTCTCTCACAATGTGGAAGAAGAAAGTTTAAATTAAAATAAGATGTAGGAAATGAATAAATATGTCAGCCATAAGTAGCTATGAATACAAAGCCAAAGGCCTTGCAAAGGAAAGTCTTATAAAAGGGTTATAATGACTAAAATATACTATAATAAGGCAGAATAAACCTGGCATCATTAACAACGTAATATGAAGTGTCATCTACTAAAAACCTCTCTCAGATTATAACTATTAGAACTCACTGAAATTAGGCGTTTGTAATGGAATATAAATGTACAGTAGATCTGTTCAAAATATCACATGTTGTTTTTGTTCCACTAAAAAAGTAAAAGACTCGTGCCAAATTACATTGTAATCAGATATTGCTTAGGTGGCCCCCACGAACCAACAATTTTTCCAAAACAAACAAAGAGTTAGCAAATATGAAAAAAAGAAGTTCTAATATATTTCCTTTCACAAGCAGAGAAGTACAAATAAAATAACAGCACTGAGAACTCGATCAAGACAAAAGCCAGTTCCGAAAAGCCCTCCTTGCTTTATTCGGATTACGATCGCTCGGGCTTCATTAATGCTGCATTGGAGTTCGTGGGACACTTCCTCTCATCCTTGGCCACCACCTTAGGAAGGAACTGGTTCTAAGCTTCTTTTACGGGTGATGGCTGCGTTGAAGGTGGTCATCAGGACTACTCCCCGTTCGGCAACGTCGTTGACCACCTTCACCTCGTTAATCACCCTTTTCATCTTGCAAAACAGAGGACTCCTTCCCCTCATAACTGGCGAGGTTCTTATCCATGTGTGTGGCCAGTTCCTCTCCTTGTCCTGGGAAAAGGAGATCCAGCGCCTTTCTCCACCGGGAACTAAAGAAGCCTGAAAGAGACTTGTTGAGATTAAAGGCTTTTTCGTCCAGACGTTTTAGTCCATTCAGCTCCTTCTTCATGTTCTGGACCATCCATGCCTACTCTTCGTCTGTACCCTTTCTTCGAAGAAAGAGAGAGGCACCAAGTCCTCTGACACGTACCAGAAATGGGGCTTGAATGCCTTTTGGGCCACTTGAGCAAGACGCTTATTAGGGATTCTTGTTCAAAGTTCCCTCATGAAGAGGAGGTCGTTGTAGGGAGCATGGTAATGAATGATCGCCTAATTCCATGGAATGGCGTAAAGAAAGGCATCGAAGTGGGACACCTGTTCCATGGCTCGAAGTTCGTGAGAGGACAGCCGAAACTGAGACCTGAAGAGGACAGTCTTGAGAGAGTAGATTCCTTTCGATATCCACCTCGCTTGATGAAACTCTCCTGGTGCGCTCATCTTGAAGGTAATCACACTAACGCCTACAGGGGGATGTAGGAGAGAAGCAAGAGCTCGTAGTAGTCTTCAATTGGATGGTTTTCATGTTCGATGGCACTTTTAAGCTCACTCAAAGCTGCCTCCCTTACCCTAGACAGCTTGCCTTTCAGGATAGGAAGGAGGCTTTCTTCATCCATGGAAGACGTCAAAGTTTTTTGCTTGAGGAAGTCCTACTGGTCCCGGAATATGACGGAGATAGGGTCGTTTCGCCAAGCAGATGGTCCATAAGTGTTTGAAAATGTCTCCAAGGATCACTTCCAGGATGTGATGCCTGCAGGCAAACCAGAGAAGATTCCTTCTCAGACCCTCCTGAATCTTGATGCAGGTTCCTTCAGTGGGACCCGTGTTTGAGGCAGTAGTGTTAAACACCATTCATTCCGTCGGATACGGCCTTGAGAACAGCCACCGCCATGTGATGCCTAGTGCCTTGGGGGGGTCTTGGCTACTTCCATGAGGTACTGCTTGTCCCCACCTAGTACGTGAATGGTGAGCTTCTCAACTCTTTCACGTCTCCTAGCGATGTCAGGCAGCTGCTTGGCATCCCGAGAAGTAACATAAGGCATGTCCATGGGAGTTCGATCTTCTCTACAATGGCCGCTTCCTTTCGTTTTTTCTCCTATGGCGGGGGATGGAGCTTATAGAGAGGCATGATATTTTCGATGTTCTAACCGGTTGCTTTGATTACGGCTCTTACCACTGCCATCGCAGCCAGATCTGAGACCTTGAAGCGGAACAGTTTGGTGGTCACTTCCTTTGACAGGATGATGTCAGATTTCTTTCTAGCTTTTCTCTTAGGAGGACTTAGTTACTTGAACTCGGCATCGCTTACATATGTTTCCCCGTTAGAGGATGAAGACAATGAGGCCATCTGGCTTGAAGGTACAACACTTATGGCGATATTTTTCTCCATCTTCACAGCCTGTTTTCGCTTCACCTCCGTTTCTTCCTGCTTCCCCCTTTTCTTTTGGAGCCTCGCTGACACAGTGTCCATCTAGTCCGGTCATGGAGGAGGTCGATCGATCCTCTCTCTGGCTGATAATGAAGGCCCTGTCCTTCTCGTTTGTAGTCTTCTCGAAGGCATTTATGTGCACAACATCAAACAAGTCATCAAGGTCTCCTGGAAAGATCTCATTCATCCTTGCCGTTTCCTAAGCTCTTATTTTGTCCTTCTAAAGACTATCCTAGGCCTTCACTAACTTGAGCAGCTTCGTCTTGCTGTAACGTAGTGTGAAGGTAGGGAGAATTGCCTTCTCTATATCCCCAAGACTTCCTCCACGGTCTCTTTTTCGCAGCCTCCGCCTTTGTTTTCTTTTCCAGACCGTGATGGAAGTAGAATTTTCGGAGCACTTGCCCATTTGAGGGGAGACGGCTCCCGGTGCTGTTCCCTTCCGGATGAACCGATCAACCACCATTGTAGCGAATAGAAACCATCGTACCTGTTCTGTTAGTGATCGCAACTGAAAATGATAACTTTCAGTTCCCCAAACAACAAGTAATATTCCTACCAATTTACGACTAAAACAAGTTGGTGACCTTTAGACACCAAACAAACATTTCCAAAGGTCAAGTCACTTGACTCACTGCCAACGTCACCTTAATAATGGACCCGGTGGTGGTCCCATGGAGGGAGAGGATAATGTGACGCTATGTGGGACCTTTATATCTTATCCGAACGAGTTCAAATTTTATGTGAACCTATACCGTTCCAAGTGAAACAAGAACAACTTGTGGCTTGAAGTCTCCCACAACTTTTATATTTTCACAATATGAACTTGAACAACCTTAGTGTAGAGGGTGGTCAGAAGGTTTTGTCACCCCATGTAAATAAGATTTTAATTTTCTATTTCAAATGTTTTTCAAATTTTCTATTTCAGATGACACAAGCTCCTACAGTTTGGAAGAGAGACTGATTACAAGTATATGGGCACATGATCGTGTTCATTCTGGCATTCATACAGACCTTCTCGATTTGAAATGGGCAACAAAAGTGAATGGCCTAAAACAAGTACATGTGTTTGATATTATTATATTGTTCCTCAATTGTTCTTATTACTTTTCAGTAGGAGGTGACAAGACTTTCGAACCACCCTGAAGCAAAGCGGCTGTCCGTCTCATTTTGTCAAATTCATTGTATTTCTAAATCACAAATACAACAAATATATGAAAAGCATCAAGTGAATCTCCGCAATAGATTAATGTGAAGCATTAAGAAAATGGGCAAAATTGTGTAAAACGACATAGCCCGCATATAATAATTAAATAAAATAATTAAAGTAAAATAATTAATTAGCACTCAGTTTAGGTAAAGTTAAGCTAAATTATTAGGATCCAGTTTAATAACGTATGACTTGAGAGGTAAATACTAGTGAAGATGGTATGGGTAATCCTATTAAATATTAATGATTAATGGTCCTTCTACAGAGATACAAATTATGAGGACAGGAGTACAAGGGAAAACTGGAAATAATTAATCGGGCTACGACCAAACCTTCTGGAAACGCCAAGGATAAAGTAAAGATAGTCTCTCCTAAGACAAAAAGGAGGGATGACCTTGACTTGGTAAAATGGGAGCTATACAAGTTTATGACATTGTCATTTTAAAGCTTCTTGAATAAGCATAAACTAAGAATTAAACGAATGCGAGGATGTAAGAGAGAAATGCTAGACTCTTATCTTCAAGAATTTATGTGGCTTGAAAGACATAAATAAAAGGTTTTCAATGATTTTTCGATACGTTCCAAAGCTATAACCATTTTAATTAAGTTATTAAAATTTAATTTCTAGAGTTTTACAAAGGCTAAAATTTTTAATTGTTTTAAAATAAACTCTCTAGCAAATATGTTCGTAAAGAACTTTTTAACAGTTTTCTTTTTTATTTTAGCTTTAGTAATGTTACTTTGAGAGGGATGATCTTTACTTGGTAAAATGGGAGGGAGTATCTTTACTTGATCCAACGCCAATATTCCAGTTGATTATAGTTAAGGTACATGATATCTGGTTAGTTGCCTAACCAAATTAGGATACTTACCAAAGTGTGAAATTTGGTATTGTTTATGAAGCCTTTAACACGTTTTGACTACAATTATAAAGTTGGTTTCAAAAACGACCAATATTAGGTTATGGCAGCTTCTACAAAGTTGAACATAAGTGAGTGCTACATGACAATTAAACGGTCACATTATGGAAAACTTAGCCTCAACTCGATGACAATATTTTCACTGGCTTCTTGTTCAAATTATGAATCTCAACTACCATAGAGTGTGTGCTTTCGTGGTACTCGTGACTTTGGGTGCCTTCGATTGAGTGGATTGCATTGAAGTGCATAATTAATTACAATGATGGATTACAACTCTCCTAGGTTTGAAATAGAGCGATTAGATCCAAAATGCATGGCTAGTTGATGGTTTGATCGTTTTACAAGAATTTTTACTCCTCAGCTACCAAAGAGTAACAAGGAGTAACAAGGAAAGGAAGTACCCTAGGAGACCTTACGGTCCATTGAAAAAGGGTACCTTTGGACTTGCAATCAATCAGGCACATGGCTGCTCAATTGTTTTGCGTCCCTAAACGGCCACTTTTCAAGACTTTGTCTAGTCTTGACTTGAACTGGTCAAGAGATTCACTTTTGACAACTTCCACTGGAAGTGCGTTCCACTTACCGCAGATACTTCCAGTTCTCTTCTTAAGACTCCTAAATTAACTTGGATTTTCATTTAGGATGGCGTGTCTTCTAACTTGGCATAAATAGAAACAAGACCAATGAAATTCAGAAACT
The DNA here is from genome assembly GCA_963969495.1 of Ceratothoa steindachneri. Classification (NCBI taxonomy): domain Eukaryota; kingdom Metazoa; phylum Arthropoda; class Malacostraca; order Isopoda; family Cymothoidae; genus Ceratothoa; species Ceratothoa steindachneri. Next base: position 117,166,694 of record OZ018323.1, on the reverse strand, counting down.
GTTTTTGAATTTTTTTAAAATAGCAGCGGAAATAAATTTTATTGACAATTAAGATGTTGGTGATGATTTGGTATGGATAAAACGAAAAAGAAAAATATATATATATTCAATTCGGTATTATTGAAACAAATTAAAATTTGTCAAGGACAGATCAGAACCAGTATTTCAAATTCCTGGGAAAATTCTTGGAGTGAGATGTTTTTATCTAGACGGAAAAAATTAAATGAATCATCAATAAGGCGAAATCAAGAAGGATACAATGGCATTGAACATAAATAATCAGGAGAGACTGTGAATACCACGGATTAGTAGAAAGAAAGACTATCATAAAGGTGGAAAACGAAAAGAAATAAGTCGGAAAATGTAGTCGTATCTCTGAACTAACTTATATTTTGTGGTGAAAAACAAAACCAAGATAGATGTAAAATATTAAATAAACCCTGAAAAATCGGAGGGAAGAGGGTAATAATATATATATATATATATATATATATATATATATATATATATATATATATTAATAAAACTACTGTCGAAGAGCGTAGTATTTATTATCTCGAGACCAGTTTTGGCATGGACTTTGTCATGCCAGCCTCAGTCGAACAATAAGAATACAAGCAGTCCCACCAAGCGTACAATATATATATATATATATATATATATATATATATATATATATATATATATATATATATATAGTTTACAGAGATCTATTTGGAGTTCCTAATCAGGGGCGTGAATTTAAGTTCATTAAGGATATCTTTTAAGATTAGATCTTTGACATAGGGGCTGCATTTGAATTGCCTATCAGAAAGGTTAAAGTTAGGGATTTCATCTATAAGGGTGGATTCAATGACCTTCCTTTTGCGGAACTCCTTACATGGGTAGATTAATTTGGCCTGTGGGAAGTCTATCGGGTGGTTAAAGTTATTGGTGTGTTTGTGAAACGACTAGAGGCTGTGTTTCTCCGTCACACGTCTCCTCTGTGTTCGTACATTCTCTTATTCAGATTTTTTCCTGTTTCACCAAGGTAAAATAAAGGGCAGTTAATTTCTTTACAGGGGATAAAACAGACTCCTGTTTCGTTGGTTCCTTCTAAAGGTTTGGTGGTAGGGAATAATTTTTTAATAGTCGAAGGGTATTTAAAAGTGTTGCCGTTAGGAAAAAGGATACTATTTAAATCTTTCAGTAATGGAGAAAATGGAAGGAGAGGCAGTTACTTTTAGTATCTGGGTTCCTACTTTTAGGGTAATAGGAGTTTGACTTGGGCTTGGATAAGCACAAGTATTCATTGATGATGCGAAAGGGATATTTTAGTTTTATAAATGTACAGGTGATGAAAGTAATTTCATCGGACAAGAAACATCATTCACAAATTCTAAAACCTCTCAAAAACATAGACATTACAATGGCTTTTTTAATTTTTATATCATGACAAAGGTAAAATTGGATATAAGAATTGGAATTAGTGGTTTTACGGTATACAGAGAATGTAGGTGGGTCATTTATTCTTACAATTTTGAAATCGAGGAAAGGTAAATAATTATTATTTTCGCATTCAAATTTAAATTTTATGGTAGGGTGTAAGTTACTGAGGTTATTTAAGAAATTGTTAAAATATCACAGTTAATTTAAATGTCACCTCGATATGACGTCATCAACATATCTGTACCATACAAAATTTGGGGATGGGGTCACAGTGGGGATTAGAGACATTTCCTTTGTTCCATAAAAAAATTGCACAGAATGGGGGATAAAAGATTTCCCTTACTCAGCCCATGTTTTTAACGGAAGAAACCCATATCACTATTAAAATAATTTTCAGTGACGAAAAGTTTAACTAGGTTAACAATGTTTGTTTGGGGTTGTGGGAGGTGCAATCTCGGGTCCCATAATAAATTACATAATAATTTAAGTGCTTCATCAACGGGTATTTTGGTAAAAAGACTTTCTATATCAAAGCTCACTAAGCGACTTCCTTTGATGCCCGTTTTTCTAAATTTCTCGATGAAATCTGATGAGTGAACTATGTGATGATGAGGTTAATCCAACTGCGTTTAAGAAAATATTGGCGCGCCATTTAGAGAAGGCATATGCATGGGAGCCAATGCATGATACAATTGGTCGAAGAGGTATTCTAGGCTTGTGGGTTTTCGGCAACCCATATATACGGGGAAGGGATAGATTAGTTGGTTTGAAACGTTGGAGGAGATCGGGATTTGATCGTTTGAAAAGCTTTGTTAATATTTTGTTGAAGGATGCCGTTTTGTTAATTAAAGGGTTTGAAGATAGCTTCTCGTAGGTATTTGGCTCATTAAGTAAATCGTTTAACTTACCGAAATAAGAGCATCTATCTAAAATAACGCTTTGGTTGGTTTTATCGGATTTTGAGATTGCAATATTTTTATTCGACTTTAGTGATTTGAGGGCCATCATTAGGCGTCTAGGGATTTCTAAATATTTAACAGTATCAGAATTAGACAAAGCACCCATTCTGTGCAATATTTTTCGGAACATTTCGAAATGTCTCTACTTCCTTCTGTGACCCCATCCCCAAATTTTGTATGGTAGAGATATGTTGATGACATCATATCGATGTGACCTTTAAATCAACTGTGATATTTTGACAATTTTTTAAACAACCTCAATAACTTACACCCTGCCATAAAATTCATATTTGAATGCGAGAATAATAATTGTTCACCTTTTCTCGATGTAAAAAATGGAAGATTAAATGACCCACCTACCTTTTCTGTATACCGTAAAACCTCTAATTCCAATTCTAACACCCAATTACTTTACTCTTGTCATGATATAAAAGTTAAAAAAGCCATGGTAATGTGTATGTTTTTAATAGATTTTAGAATTTGTGACGATGTTTCTAGTCCGATGAAATTACGTTCACCACTTGTACATTTATAGAACTAAAATATTCTATTTACTTCATCAATAAAGGCTTATCCAAGGCCAAGTCAAACTTATATTGCTATAAAAGTAGGAACCAAGATACTTAAAGTAACTGCCTCTCCCTTTCATTTTCCCCATTACTGAAAGGTTTAAATAGTATCCTTTCCCCTAACCGTATCACATTTAAATACGCTTCGAACATTAAAAAATCATTCCCTACCACCAAACCTATAGAAGAACCAACGAAGCAGGAGTCTATTTTTATTTTCTGTAAAGAAATTAAGTGCCCTTTATTTTACATGAGCGAAACAGGAAAATACCATAATAAGAGAATGTACGAACACAGAGGAAACGATAGTCGGGGAAGCAAGCCTCGAGTCTTTTCACGCACACACACCAATAAATTCAACCACCCAATAGACTTCCCACAGGCGAAACTAATCTACCCGTGTAAGGACTTCCGCAAAAGAAAGGTCATTGAATCCACCCTTATAGATTAAATCCACAACCTTAACCTTTCTGATAGGCCATTCAAATGCAGCCCCTATGTCAAAGATCTAATCTTAAAAGATATCCTTAATGACCTTAAATTCACACACCCTCATTAGAAACTCCAATTGGACCTCTGTAAACTATATATATATTTATTGTACGCTTGGTGGAACTTCGTGTATTCTTAGTGTTCGACTGAGGATGGCATGACAAACTCCATGCCAAAACTGATCTCGAGATAGTAAATACTACGCTTCACAACAGTGTTTTTATTAACATATTTGGAATTTGTCATTGGATTTAACAATGGTTCTGATATATATATATATATATATATATATATATATATATATATATATATATATAAATTTCAGAGAATTTTTTGGTTCTCTGCGTAGTATAGTGTACTAACGGCATACTTTTAACTGTGATCAAAACGGTGCTCGCTGCTTCAGTGTGCCTGGTTCGAATCGCTTTCCTGCATGGAATTTTCTAAAAAAAAGGTAATAAAAATAAGACTGCAAGGAAAAATTATTTCGTTTTCTCTTTCAATGTGGTTTAATGAATTCATTTTCATCATTCTCTCCTGCTACTTTGAGAGATATATACATTTGTATATTTGCCACGCGTTTAACTATTCCTCATTTATTCTTTGAATTCGCAATTAATTTTCTATTTCTTTCATAGTCTTAATTCGAGCTTGCGAAAGTGTTCCTCAAATGCTATTCTATTCAGACAATTTTTTTGTTCTTTTCGTAGCGTAGTGTACTAATGGCACACTTTTAAATGTGATCAAAGCGGTGCTCGCTGCCTCAGTGTACCTGGTTCGAATCGCTTACCTGCACGGATTTTTTAAAAAAAAGGTGATAAAAATATTACTGCAAGGAAAAATTATTCCGTTTTCTCTTTCAATGTGGTTTAATGGATTCATTTTCATCATTCTATCGTGCTACTTTGAGAGATATATACATATATATATATATGGAGGGGGGATTAGATTAGACGAGGGGTAAGGAATAGACAGAAAACCACCCGAGAGACCTGACCTCGGCTCGGTTACCAGATTACCAGATGATGGATTATGAAAATGAGGGGAAAGAAATGGAAAGATACTCTTCAACGAGTACGCAAGCAAATAACAAAAACCGAGTGCTGATTGGCCGTAAATTACTAGCTATGGATGAATGCTGTTCTGGTTTATTTAAAAGAGCAGTAGATAAATAATATTTAATAACATAACAAGAAATACATAAATATATATACAAAGATAAAATTAAATTGGATTATCCTGGACTTTACGTCTCTATAGTCGGGAAAAAAGGACAAGCTAATGAGTTTAAGGCAGGTAAATGAACAAACTCGTATTAAGTCTTTAAAGGCTGCGCTGAGCTAAAATACAAATAAATATTTAGGGGATGACCGGATTAAAGAGATCCGCGCGTGTCGACGTCTTGAAGAAGTTAATACGTGGACGACGAAGGGAAAGGGGGCAATTCGATGAGGAGAAGTGTAGAAGGTTGAAATTCACCTCGGAATACCTTGACGAGGGAGTACTTGCGCTAATAAACGAGAACGGTCGTTACTGGGAAGTTGCCAATTTACTGGGTCTGAATACCAACGGGAGAGCTTCTTGCTTTTACTCTCGTGTAGATGAAGGTCAAACCAAATAGAGAAGAGATATGTCTCGTGTTGTATTGTGAGCCTATACAGCTTTCATCCAGACGAGCCTGACTTAAAATACTGACCGACACTGGGGTAAAATCGTCACTGTCACGGAGGGAGTTCTCCCAAGGCAAACACAGGTCTGGGGGATGGACGACTTTCAGTCAGGGATTTGTGATAATGGATGTCTCTCCCTTACTTTTGCATGCTTCCAGATGTTAGAAGGGAGGCAAGATTGCTTCAAGGCTTGTGGGGGGAACTAAAATTATACATGGAAAGAGACAAAAAAATGACATAAATACATGATACAGAATAACATCATAGAAATATATAATTAAATAAATAGGATCTTATAAGTATAAGCGGAGATATATGAACAGAGGTTTACTAGGGCAATCAAGTATACAGTACACCGCCCTTCCCCCTAAAATTACAAATATATATATACAGGGAATCAATCGGGACAAGCAATAAAAGAATAAAATATCTCCTTTTTTACAATTAGCTCGGGTTTTTACACACGGAATTTTGGTTGAGGCTGTCCGCTAGGCAATTTATGACCCTTTTATATACATAATCATATACTACTACCCCTGTAGGAGTAAACTCTAATGCATGATTCTTCCGTTGTTGTCCTTAACATTACGTAAATAAGCGAGAGGTCGGTGATCTGTCTCGATCACGAACTCTTTTCCTTCATGGTATAATTTGAACTTCTGTAGTTCAATTACGGCATAGTTCTTTTCACGTGGGAGCAGTTTGCTCCTCGCGTACGCTACCGAGTGGCTTTTACCATTGTCTAAATATTGCAATAGGATAGAGCCAATGCCCTTGTTACTTGCATCAGTCCGGATTCCGAAAGGCTTACTGGGATTAGGTAACGTAAGAAAAGGAGCAGATCCCAATTTACCTTTTAGTTGTCGGAGGTGAAAAGTGCTTTTCGGAATCCAAATAGTGCGGTCGGGAGATTTCTTTTGCAGGTGGTTGCATAAGGGGTGGAGAAAAATGCAAAATTCGGAACCAGGAAGATCCCATGAAAGATCTTAACTGCTTCCTATTACAGGGGAGAGGCATGTCCAGGATGCTTCGGACTTTGTCTTTTTGGGGGCCAAGTTGGCTCATTTCCGATGTAGAAGTGAGGTACTTGATGGTACCATATGGAAAATGGTATCAATCTTGAGTGGCGACGTAGATATTGTCAAAGTAGAACGTTACATTCGACAACCCATCCAAAATCCTGCGCATCATACGGTTGTATTTACTACAACCGTAACCAGGCAGAAGGGAAGCCGGCGTAACTGCATCAAGCCTTTATCCGTGGGGAAAGCCGTATATTTCCTTACGTTTGCTTTTAGGGGAATTTTGTATAAGGACTTACAAAGATCTAATTCTTTAATAAATTTGGCGTCTTCAAAAAGTTAGAGATCATGATAGATTAAGGGGATAAGTTCGGCGTTAAATACTGTCACAGAGTTGAGTTTACGAAAATCAACACACATACGATATGAGCAGTCTGATTTTTTACCAATATTATGGGGAAAGGATAATTAGAATTACAGGGATCAACAATATTTAAACTAAGCAAATTATCTACTTCGGCGTTGAATGCTTATATAAAGTGAATGATGATGGGGTGCGGCTTTGAGCGGAAAGGTTCTTGAGTGGTTAGAGCGCTGTCTTACTCACCTGTATGGCACATCTCTGCAGCTGCTACAGCTGACTCCGCGGCGCCGTGCAAGGAAGGCAGCGTATAATCTTTGTCCTGCTCCACAGAAACGACCTTCACTACATACAGTGGGCCTGTGGGGTAGTTGAATTCCATAGCCGACTCTTCGGCTATGGTCACGAAGTTATTAATACATGCTCAGCGATGGTACTTTTTCAGCATATTAATGTGGAAGAGTTTTTCTCATGAGGGTGTTTTGATTAAGTAGTCAACAGGGCCACGGCTCTTAAGGAACGGAAAGGGCCACATTCATTAACTGAGAAGTAGGTTTTTTCCTTTTTTGGCAAGAAAAACACTTCGTCACCTGGCTTAAATCTTCCTTCCTTCGATTTGACATCAAAGTATGTTTTGTACCGCCAAGATTGAGGTCTGCGTTCTGGATGGATTTCAAGGAACTGCTCTAATCTTCAGCGAAGATCCATTAGATACGAAGACGAAAATTGTATCTCGTTGTCGAGTTTACGGTTGGAGAATAAATCCTTTAAAATGCTCATTTGACCACGAACATTTAGCCCGTACATCAACTCAAAAGGGGCAAATCTCAAGCTACGGTAGGGGATTTCTCGGTACGTGAATAATGCCACTCTCGAGGTCGCTCTGTGCAAAGCTTCTTCAAAATGGACTATAGAGTTCCATTCAATCTCGCATAGATCCCGTTTTCGAAAGGAAGAAACGGGGTAGTAAAAAGGGGTTTTACCACCAGCAATTTCCCCACGTATTCCATCAGCTCTGAGGTAAACTGACGGCCACGGTCGAATAGCATCCCATTCGGTATTTCAACCCGAGAGAATATAGAAATAATGGCTTCCGCGCCTGTGACGCTGCCTATCCTCTGTAATGGAAGGCTTCGGTAAAGTGAGTGGCAAAATATACAAGGGTGACCACGTAGCTATACCATTTTCTGGGCGGAGAAAACAGGGAAGAATTTATGAGTTTTGTGGGGTTGCATGGAAGAAATCTAGGGTTGTTACTTTTAGCCTTGGAGGACAATTGTGGAGTCTTCTTATTTTCCTTTGGGTAACAATTATGGTTCGCCGCGTAAACATCAGCCTCTTCGATGCATTCACGAATGAACGAATTTCTGAATGGAGTGAAACCAAGAACTGGTCTTTAAGGACAAAGTCTACTAGGGAGTCATATTCATGGGCAATTATAAATGAGTCTAACCAGAAGTTAAGATGCCTTTGGACGGTATAGCAAAACTGACCAAAAGTTTGGTTGGGCTTGATTCGAGCGTGACAAAACTTGGAGCGATGAAATCCTGGAGTCATGTTATACGCCACCAGAAACTCGGTGTTCAAGGTGGAATAATCTAACGTAGCTTCAGATGGGAGGGAAAAAAATATATCTTATGGTTGTGAGCTAAGTAGGGGGAAGGAGCTTGATGACACCGTCCGCCTCGATGTCCCAATTATTCACTTCAAAAATTTGTTCGAAGTGAGTTAAGTAGGATCCGAAATCCTCATCTTCTTTAAAAACGGGAAGCTTCAACAATGCTGACCCGGGAATTTCGGCGCGAGAATTGATAGAGAGTGTCTCGAACCTAGCTTCAAATTAGCTCAAGCTTATGCTAGCGTCTTTCTTTTCTTTCTGCCGTCTCTCTTTCTTCTCGTTCGTTTTTTTCTGCTCTCTCTTGTTCTGCTTTTTCCCTCGCTCTTTTTTATGTTCTCTCTTGTTCTTCTTGTTCTCTTATTTCAGCTCTTTCGTTCCTTTCCTCTTCCTGTATAAACGATAGAAGATCCTTGCCTTTAAGCCAAGGGACTCTCCTTGGAGCTTGAAATATTCAAAAGACGACATATTGCGTGTGAAAAAGGAAATAACGCACCCCCCAAAAAAATAAAATTAACGGCAAGCAATGCAAATGGTGGACGACCTGGTCCAAAGTGGTACACGAGCACGAAAATAAATTGCCTTACAAAAGAAATAATTAATGCGAGAGCCTCCCCTTGTCAATTAAAACCCACACCAAAAAATACATACAATCCTAAATGAGCCTGCACAATTCTGCTGAGAAATAAATTTGAGAGGCACAGTCTCACAATAAAAATGAACCCTCAAAAATGTACACGGTCAAAAATGGACATACAAAAACAAATATACTCGTATGTGGAAAGATTTTTTACGGAACCTTTAACACTAGATGGAGGCCAAGTGCACACCCTTAGAAAGACTGAGCGGTAATTTTGATCTCTGGTATTATTTTTCCTTATTTTCTTTGTTTTTTCACACTTTTTTGGGTGAATTCATATCACAAGAATTATGTTTTCTTATTATTTCCAGTTTAACTTCCTTCTGTTGCAAATATTTTATTATATTATTGTACGGAATAAGTATCAATAAATGATAAATAAAAATACATTATCAATATATTTCGATTTACTTACATATATATATATGAGACAGAGAAAAATAACATAATAACAATCTCATTTATGCTTGTCATATAGAATAATTGATGCAACGATATAATATAAATACATTTATCGAAAAGTATTTAGGTATTCATATAATACTATGTCGTTAGATGTATCAATTATTATCAATATCATGAACAGTTTCAATAAATTATTCGCTTACGTATCATTCCAGTACATTTACCATACACGTATTTCTTGCACTTGTAGCATATTCCCTTATTTTTATTCTTCTAGCATTTGCTAATTTGACAAGTTACGCTTATTGGTTCTTGGTTTTTCTATCGGTTTTTCCAAAGGTTCCTCATTTGTCCATTCGTCTTCTAGGTTTTCATTCACAATTTTGTTAAAAGCTCGTAGCTCTCCTATGAGCTTTAGAATGTAATGTCGTCAACTTATTTCAGTTTGAACCACTTCACGGTATATTATAACAGAATTATCACAGCAAGATCAAGTAAGTTATAGAAGACCTGTAATGGCCAACGCCCTGAAGCCACTTTAGTGGTGTACAATCTGGCCATCTGGTCAACATTGTTAACGCCAGATTTTGTTTTATTATAATAGGTGACAGACTCTGGCAACTTCTTTGTACCACTGCCAATATGCACTGTCTTGTGCAGGGTAATTAGAATTAGTACATTCTTAGAAGGTGTTCCTTGGTATACGGTGAGTTTCATGTCACAATTCTTCCGAATAATGGTTGTTTCTTATTTTTTAGTCTTATTGGTATTTCGCGCCGAATTCGATTCATCGTTCCAACGATACTCGTTTACCTGGTCTGCAATGTCTTAGCAAGCTTCACGGGAGCAAAAAAGTTATCAGATGTGATATCTCGACCTTTACTTAGAAATGGACTCACCAATTTCACTACTACATATTCCGATGAGCTTTGAATTTAGGGACGATGAACATTTTTTCCCAGATAAGGAAATCCATTCGCAAGTAATGGGACGTTGAGTCTACAGCATGCCAGAATTTGATTGCAAATTTATCCGGTTTGTTTGCCATATATTGGGTGAAGGGGCTTCTGGACTTAGTGGAAAAAATATGTTCATCATCATTTATATTTGCTCCAGGTTTGTAACATGATCGGCAATTTTTAATAAATTTGTTCCATATGGTGGAAAAAAGAGCAAATTTATCTGATTGAAATCGTTGACTTGAGGTGGATCTCAAATCAAAACGTAAAAATAGAAGTTTCTTGAATCTATCTCCTGAACTAATCATGGAGAAGAAACGAGGCCCCCAAACCTTTGATCATACAAAAGTAAGTGGTTGTCATTTAGCAATAAGTCCTCCGGCGTAGACTATTGCCAGTATATGATATATTTCTTCCTTCGTTACGATCCATGATTTATCCATTCAATTTGCTGCGAGCTTCTGCTTCTGTTCTTATTATCTCTCGAATTATCAAATCATCAATGAATAAGAAAAGTGCGCTTATGATGCTCCCCAACACAACATGTCTCTTGGCATATGCAAAAGGACCGGGAACTTCAGTAAGAATATTCTGTGTACTGAATCTTCCACTACTATCTGAGCCTTCAGTAGGGATTTCAATGCACTAGGTCCCATCTGGAGCCTTTAGATTTTTGTCATGTGCAGATGTAGGAATTTCATCTGATGTATTTCCTTCCCTTTCTTCTTCATCGGCAGTGGTATTACTCTCAAGAATTCTCTCATCGTCTGTAGATAAAGATGTAAGGATTCATTAGTCATTTATAGTAATAGATATGTAACAAATATACATTAAATAATCTCCCTACATATTTATGTTCAGATTTATTTTCATCAAAATAAAATATACTCATCGTAACAAATGATAATATTAATATAAATATAATAATATAATACCAAAATAATGATAATAATAATATGAATAATAATGTAAATAGCTACATATTATTTTGAACGGTATATCAAATGACATTCCAACAGTATCATGAAATAATTACATCACACTTACATTGCTCTTTAGTTGATGCAATGTTGCCTTTCAGTAAGAGAATAAGATCGGAAATAGCTTATCCAAAAATAGATCGATCGATAAAGAACATGGAGTTTATTTTTTTCCCTGCAAATTATGTAATAAAGTATATTTTGATGGGGGCAGCAGATTTTCCAAGAGAATGAATGAACCTAAATGCGATATGCAACGTGGTTCCCTCTCCTCGAGTTTATTTCTACATATGTCCTATGAAAATAATCAAATTTATATTGATAATGCTAAAATAGTTTATAAGTCTCACAATTATATACACCTACGCTTAATTGAATCGGCACTTATAAAAGAAATTCCCAACTTAAATAGTTCCGACGGCCAATTTAATACTAATAACTTAATAAGCAAGAAATTCATACTTACGTTTCTCAAAAATGCCGTTACAGTCCTGCATCATCCACCTTAGCCCCAGTGATTTGTGTGTTTGTAGGTTAAGCAACTTCTGTATTTTACTTGTCCACCAGTGACTGACGATGAAAGATGTTTCCGTCAAAACCTGGTTTCCTATATAGAATTAGTCCTATTACTGTGGTTTTATCCCGATATATATATATATATATATATATATATATATATACTTGTATATACTCGTATATATATTTAAAAAAAAATTTTTTTAATATAGGTGATGTTTTTTCTTGGGCAAATTAAAAAAAAATACTTTCGGATTTTTAGGGGGACTTCGGCTAAAGCATATCACATCATATTGTATTATATATAATTTTCAAGGTAATTTTGAAATGGAGAGCTTCACCACTATACGCCTTTTTAAAAGTGAAAGGTTGCACCCTCCACACCTTATGCCCTTTTTAAATAAACTTGTAATATTCCTAATTCGAAAACCGAGCATTAAATTCAATTCAAAGGCGATTGCCAGCTGTTGTTAGGCCTCTAGTTTTTAAACTGCGTTGCTTGACTTCAGACCCATACATACGAGTAAAAGCTTCGACCTCAAATGTTATCCAAATCAATTATATTTTCTTCAAAATTGTTTAATAGGAAATGTCCATATCATATTTTAATCCAGAAAAAAATTCACTTCAAACTCATAATGTCTCTCCCATGATGGTGGTAAATCTATTTTTCTTCATAACACCGTCATTAGAAATTTGCCTTCATTAAGTAGTTAAAGAGCTATCTAGAGTATGTCTCTGATATAACCTATATAGCATTTGCGTATTTTTTTAAAAATAGAGATATTTATAACAAAGCGCCATAATATTGGAGTGCAAGTATTTTCCGAATTTACCAATCGTTTATATCGACAGAGAGGTCAAGAATGATTGATGTCTATTAAACAAATTTCTGATTCATTATTATTTTTTGGATTAGTAATTTATATTTAGATGCCGACCAGAGAAAGTTGTGAATTTTGATGTAAGGGAAATGAGAAAGTAAGTTAGAAAACCCAGGCTGTCAGGAAGAAGGAAAAGAAGCTAAGCTGGGGCCGGAATATAAATCTCCGTGTTCCTTATGGGGGGGGTCAATATTTGTAATATTTAATGGAAATATTTGATCAGAAATCGATGTTTTTTTATCCTAAAAAATTACTTTGGATGAGAAATATTAACCCTTTAGAGGGCACACCTAGAAATATTTGAGATATCAAAGATTCCTCTTAGGGTCATAAACTAGATGTATTTCTAAGACACTTTTACTCTTAAACATTTTTTTGATTTGAGGCATTGATTGCCTGCAATGTTCTGTCAATGAAGTATCTCGTGGGGGCTACCCGCCCGGCTCACGGGGAACCATGATACTCCCGTCCGGGTTACTTGGCCTAGTATGGAGTATAAATAATTTACTATATAACTCTTTTTGCATTATGTTATAACTGGCTTCAATTATGTTAATATTATATGTTATTTACCATCAATAACTTTCATAAATATTTCTTAAAATTTAATGCCTCTTTGAAATAAAACGCAAGGAAAAGTTCAATGTTTTACTTATAAAAAAGTATGAAAATACATGATTTTACATACCAACAAATGGGAAACCATCCAGAGGACATCAGTGGATGGGAGGCGGCTGAGGTCGAGGACTGCTGCTCAGCTTCGGTGGGAGGGGTGTGGAACGGCCTGAAGCAGTTGCGGGTGCCAGAGAGGCAGAATGCGATCTAGCAGACATCGCACATCCACCTGGATCGGTGGATTGTGGTCTTGGTGGAGAAGTGCTTGCAGGTCTGCCGGTTATTGGTGAAGATGGGCAGGTGTGGCTTTGAGTTGTCATAGCGCTGCTGGACACTGCGGAGTTGGGCTCTGTACCCCCAACGTGGAATGGACATTGGCTTATCAGGTGATGCCCTCGTGATTCTAGACTCCATAGTCTTCTGGGAGCAGGCATGGCGGCTGATATCAAGCCGGAAGAGCTTTAAGGGCATTGTATTCTCTCCCATGGCCTGACAGTCCCACTTGTAGAGGATCCAAGCGTTGCAGATATAGAGGTCTAGGGCATACCCAAAGAGCCTCATGTACCACCTCCTGGCTTGCATTGGGGTCTTGTAGAGGTGGGTCAGCATGTCGTACTTGTCAATGGCCCCCATGTTCCCGTTGTACTGCTTAATGACGTTGGGGCAGGGCACCCCCGCATTCTTCTTGGTGTTGCGGTCGTATCTCTTCACATTGCCAACGGGCTCGACACCGATGTCAGAAGACAGGACCGTGACGTTCTTGTTGCCCTTCCAGCGCAGGGAAAGGATACTGTTGCTGGAGCAGTAGTCGTATTGGCCTCGAGGAGTCGTCTTCTCATCCAGCTCCTTGGTAGAGATCAGAGGAGCACGCCCCACACGGTTGACCTTCGCCGTCCACACGTACCTGCAGCCCACATTGTCCTTCTGATACTCCACGAGCTCTATGCTGGTGAAATAGTTGTAGGCATATAGAGCTGACTGAAAAGGTCTCTTCAGGATCTTGGCCAACACAAGGACGGTCTCAGTCGAGGAAGGCAGTTGTGACTCCTGGAAGAGCTCAGTGTGGTGGCTGGTGAAGGTAGTCTCTCCCTGGTACATGAGGATATCATGGATGAAGCCATCAATGCTTGCCCGGGAAAACAGCTTATACCCCCACTTGTCCAGCTTTGTCTGGGTGTACTGTCTCAGGGTCCCCGCTCTGGTACCCATGTAGGATACAATGATTTCATCGATGGACTTCCTAGGGGTTGCTTTCACTTGCAGGAATTGCCTGGTCAGGAAAGCAAAGATTAGACGAACTTTGATGAAGCGGTCAGTGGTGCCAGGGAGATTCTCATTGTTTTTAAAGTGTAGAAGGGATCTGACCAGCCGGAACCGCTTAGAAGACATTACTTCAGCCACCTGCACCACTCTTGTGTATTTCCCCCAGTAGTTCTCAATTGAAGGCAAGATGGGGACCTCCATGTACAGCACAATACCAATGAACACCATTAGTGCACGCTTGTCTATCTAGAAGGTGGTTTGACGTTTTTTGGCTGGGTATAGAGGTTTGTTTGGTATACGAAATCTTTCAGCAGGGCTGTGGTAAACATGTACTGGAAGTACTCGAAGGGTGACCTAAGAGCATGAGGGGCAGGGTGGGTAAAGTCAGGCAGTGGAGGGGAAATGATGTCCTCTTTCTTCTATGTTCTTTGTGGCACATCTTTCTGGGCTCTCTTAGCCTTCTTAAGAGCCGGTCCAGTTGCTTCCTCTTTTTCCTCACTGCCAATGATGTCCTTCTCTGGCATTGGCTGTGGCCTGACCCTGGTTATAGCGCCTGTGGACAACAAAGATGTGGCCCTTTACATCACATGACTAAACTTTTCCCTTTAAAAATGGCAGCAAAACAATAACTCGAGCCATTTAAAGGCCACTCATTCAAATGACTCACAGCAAAACATAAGCCTGTTTGGGCTTTCTCTTCAAGTCTGTGGCTCACAAATTAAATTCCAATGGCATCACAGCACTTGGCCTTCTAAACATGGCACTAAAACAAACACTCCTGCTCTTTAAAAAATTAGTTTCATTGCTTACCTGAGATTGTGGGAGTGAGATCATCGGGGAGGTTGAGGAGAAAGTCAGGGTCCAGGGTGTCGTAATCAAAGGCATCATCCAGGGCATCATCCTCCACTTCCATGTCGCTGTAGTAACAGGTGGAGGAAATCAGAAAGTGGGTGTGAGTGTCCTCTTCCCTCTGAGCCTGCTGCCTATTCCTCCTGGACCCAGAGTAGAATGCCGAAGGCTGAAATTAGGAAGCATGGCATTAGTTAGTGCCATATTTATCTAAAAACACAAAAATGAGGCACCATAACCTCCATTAAAAGTAAATATAATGCAGGTAATCACGGAAAACACCAGTATTTGTTTGGCCATATGCCACATCGGGCTCACACACAAACCAGATAAATGTTCCACATCACCATAATTTCGTTTCACCATAAACAAATCACCATACATTTCGTTAGATAAGATGCCTATAGCGGGCAGAAAGTCCCGTGCGCGACTAATATGGTTCGCCATAGACCGAGCAAAGTATCCCGCGCGGGACATCCTCTTATTTGTATATCCTTTATCACAATTTCTTTTCGCATTTTACACTTCACGCCCATATTACATTGGAACACATTTATCTGGCTATGGGCTATTAGATTTCTATGCACCTACCTCTGAAAAGAGAATGCTTGCTTCTACCTGCGCTGGCCCCCCCTCATGAATGGGCTAGGGAGCTCTGATTGCTGCAGAACAATAGCCAAGGAGTTCCCTCATTGGCTGAAACCAACCCAAGCCGTCTACGCCATCAAAGTATTGCACCACGTTTCGTTAAAAACGTGGTATTAAGTATCCCGGCGGGCTACCTGCCCGCTAAAGGGTTAAAATATCTATTGAAAATGTGACAGAAAAGTAATCGATTTAGTTATAAGATCTTATTTTTTACAAAAGTGACTTAGCACAAAAACCTGACCTAATCGGAGGAAACGCATGTCATTTTAGGATTAAGGGGTGCAAAATTGTCCTAAATCAGTTAAAAAAGACGACTTACAAAGATTTTTTATTAACCCAGTCCTATTATCAACAGCAGATTTACTATGGTAATAAATTAAATCATTTCTAAAAGAGCTTGACGAGGTCTCTAAAGCACTCAAAATTTATGGTATGATGCTTTTCATCCCTAGATTCTTGCCAAAAAGATTAGTTGGAAAAAGTTGTACACATGTTAATGACAACACCATGGTTGTGACACACAGGCGTGCAGTGCTTTTAAGAATAAACCATAAATGTGTACGCATAAATCATTGGCAAAAAATAATAGACTGGTATGAAGGAAATTGATACCAGTAACTTAGTATAAAGTAGGTTCAGCCAATTAAAATAACAAAAATATGTCAAACCAAAGTGTATGAAGTAAAGACGATAAATAAAATCTGAAACCAATCTAAATCTCTAAATTCAATACAATATCCCGACTCAAGGTGTGTCAAAGCAGAAAAAATAAAAAGAGAAAAAACATTAAATAAAGTTCAAGTTGTCAAATACTACAGAAAACTACACAAATTCTAAAAGGGTTTTGATGTAATATGGCAATTATTAACTACGAAGACGATAACGGTTGAAAAAACGAGAAATGGGGCTAAAGGAACTAATGCAATCTAAAAGATAAATGGTACAGCGAAGAGAAGATTAAAATTATGCGGCTCATATTTGCTACTTTTAGTTCACCCACAGAAGCCAAAAAAAATTCTAAATTTTAAGAATTAAGGAATCTAATAAGATGTAGGAGTTAAAAATTAACACTATTTATTCCTCTTAACATTTTGTTACCGTAATTCTTACTAATATCAAATAGGAGGTAAAAAATACTGCAACTTAAATAAAATGAGGTATGCATTTTTTTCTTTATATGTATTTGTATGAATTACTCTTTTAAATGGTCCCATATCCACTATTTTAATATGTGGTTAACTTTGATAGCCTGGATAAGAGCATCTCGTTTAATATAGATCTCCAAATATAAATTTCTATAAACTTCGAGGGCAAAATTTAGAGCTCCGCACAATAAAATCAATTCTAACATCATTAATTATGTGTTTATTCCTAAAGAAATTTAATGCACTTTTAATATCAAAGTTTATACGAGTTTTAGAAAAACCTTTTAATACTACCTTAATGAATATAATTCCCTCTAGTCACATAAAATTCCAAGTACAGTCATTTGCAAAAGTTTAAGACCACCTTTGACATTTCATTTAAAATTTAAACCTAAGAAAGTATTTCAGAACTAATACAAAATATGACGGTTTATTTGTTTAGTGTGTTACTTCACCATTACTAAAGGTTTGTAGTAAGAACATTTTAGTAGTTTGTTTTGCCTCCTTTGTTATCAATTACCGCCTGAAGTCGTCTCTGCATGCTAGTGATGAGTTCCTGGCAGTACTCTTTTTCAGAATTCTGTAACCCATAATTCTTAATTGCTTTCTCTAACAACTCTAAGCTTAGTGGTTGCTTTTGTGAAACCTTCTGCTTCATAAGTAACTATGAGTTCTCTATCAGGTTTACGTCATGGCTGTTCCCAGACCATTCAAGCCCCTGAATATTCTTTTCGGACAGATACTCTGTCACCACTCGTGACCTATGACAAGGAGCCCCATCGTGCACGAAAATTAAACACCGGTGGATTGTGATGTGAATATCCAACTTCTCTTTAAGCAGTCTCAAGTATCTTTCACCATTCATTCAACAAGATGGAAGCGCGCACAAGTGTCGGAGGTTGGCCCATCTCGCCCCACCACAGGAAAATGCGACCTACAAAAGAGAGTCAAATAAAATAGAGGAGGCAGCCTCCTTCAAAACATCGTATAGTCCACAAGTCTTTGTGCACGAACCAGTTCTGAGTACAAGTGACAAGCAGTAGCGACCGCGCTCGTTCCAGTAACGTGACATGTTTAATGTCCTAGACTGAGTCATTCAACAAGAATGGGCCGAACAATCTGGAGGACAACTCAGTCGTGACAATAAGGCGCAGGCGAGCTCTGGATGAAAAAGCCGAGCGTGCCAGGATTTTTTTTTTTTTTTTTTTTTTACAGAGCCTATCTGGCAACTGCCCACTTGGGCATAAGTCGCCGAAAAACACGACGGCCTAGAACTAGGCTACTTTAAAATAAAATTATGAAAAAATAACAATGATAAATATTGGAAAAACTTAACAATCAGGAAGCAATCTACGGCAGCGGGGGGAGGTCCCCCTCACCCCGAGCAGGAGATTGCAACCTACAAACAAAACAATAACAAACGAAAAAACAGAAAGGAATCTTAAATAAAGGGGAGAAGCCCGGCCTCCCCCCAAAAGTCAACAAGTCCACAAGTCAATGTGCACGAATCTGGCCTGAGTACAAGGGACAGGCGGTAGCGACCCCGCCCATCCCGGTACCGGGACAGGTATCGTGCGCGAAGATCACCCAGACTGGAACATTCGACAAGAGTGTGCCAAACAGTCTGGGGGACGACGCAGTCGTTGCAATAGGGCGCAGGCGAGTGCTCCATCAAATAGCGATGCGTCACACGAGTGTGTCCAATTCGGAGACGACAGAAAGCAACCTGAAGCCGCCGCCGCATTGGGGGATAGGTCCATGGGAACAGTCGCGGCGCAGCAGTGTGTCCTATTCGGAGACGACACAAAGTAACCTCACACCGTCGCGATTTGGGGAAATGGATTTGGAAAATGTGTCGCATCTTATTTTGTCCGTATATATCTGCCCATCTGGCCATCCAGTTTTTCCGAATGGCGGCCTTTATTGAAACGATGTAGTCTTCATATGGTATTGGGATATCATTGGGCCTGATTGGAGGAAGGGCGGCATATTTTGCCACTCTATCAGCTTGCTCATTTCCAGCTACCCCTACGAGTGCTGGGACCCAGCAAAAGGCAATTTTCTTTCTTTCGCATTCTGCTCTATATACGTAGTTTCTTATTTCAAACAGAATTGGATAGATGTCTGTCATTCGTTCTAATGTTTGTAGGCTGCTGAAGGAGTCGGTGAAGATTGTGAATTCATCTGATGTTGGGTTATTTTATGCCTAATGTACTGCATGTTTTAAGGCATAGGACTCGGCAGTGAAGATTGATAATGTTTGGGGTAGTTTTTCAGAGAACGTGTAGTTATTTGATATCACCGAGAATCCTGTTCATTCTATGAATTTTGATCCGTCGGTGTATATATGTATACCCATATGTGTTGCTGCGTTGGTAAGGAATTGAATTTTCTCTCCCAGGGGATTCTTTGTTGATTGTTTTATTATTTTGCCATAGCATATCTTTAAAGTTGATTTCCAAAATGGAATATCTGGGAAAGCAAGTGGATGGAGGGGGTTCATCGTTACCCCGATTTCCTCCATCCATAGTCGCACTCTACTTCCAAATGGTCATGAGGGAGTTAGGCGTGTTGATAAAATATTATCCATTTGGTCATTCATGACGGCGGTTGAAGTCGGCGATGTTGGGAGTTGCTGGATGAAGGTTAAGAGGCGTAGAGAGAGTCCCGGTATCGCATTATAGGCTCGGTATGGGTGATGATCGGAAGGCTCCGTATCTATGCAGAGACATTCATTAGCCACAGTGTTGATGAGTGCAAGGTGCCTTTTGGAAGTAGAGGAGTAGATCTTGCATCACTAGTCCAGTTTGAGTCGCACTAAAGAAAGGTGGAGAGTGAGCAGTGTTTCGTGATCAGCTCCCCAGTCGTGGCGTGACACTATACGTAGGACGTTCAGTTCTTTCTTACAAGAGTTTTTAATGTTTCTAAAATGTGGTTCCCATGTCAACCTTCCATCAAATGTTAGTCCTAGGAATTTACAGCTCTCAACGACTGCAATCCTCTTTTAGTATAGGTATAGGTCAGGTTCCCTAATACATCTTCTACGACGGCAAAAGTGGACTACTTTGGTCTTCTTGGCTGAGAATTGGTAGCCGTGGGTAGTAGACCATCTCATGATGTTGTTGATGGCGATCTGGTGCGACGTTCTATTGTTTCCATTTCGGAATCTGCTATGGGGATAGAGAAGTAATCTACATAACGGTTGGCTTTAATGTCTTGATGGAGGTTTTGTGAGATATCATTGATTCTTATAGCAAACAGGGGTACGCTTAAGACGCTGCCTTGTGGAACGCCTTCTTCTTGTATAAATGATTTGGATTTCGCGCTGCCTAATCTTAAAGAGAAGGTGCGGTTGGTTAGGAAATTTTGGATGAAGATTGGTAGTTGTCCGCGTAATCCGAGGTTATGAAGGGCTTTTAAGATGGCATAACACCAAGACGTATCATATGCCTTTTTGATGTCGAAGAAAACAGCTACTACGTGGTGTTTCCTGGCGAATGCGTTACATATCACCGATTCCATACGGATAAAGGCATCCGTGGTCGAGTGTAATTTTGGGAATCTGCACTGCGATGGGGATATGCTGGATTTCGTTTCAAGGGACCATGTTAAGCTACATTCACCATTTATTCCATAAGCTTTCAGATACAGGAGGTTAGAGCGATTTGGCGGTAGTTTGGAGGACTGGTTAGGTTTTTACCTGGTTTCTGGAAAGCTAGAACTGTAGCCCTTCTCCAGGTGTCTGGGAAGGCATTTTCCATCTGTATTTTATTGAATATATCTAAGAATAAGCGATTACTCCCTTCCAGTAGGTGGCGTAGCATTGCATAAGGTATATTGTCTGGGCCTGGAGCCGTGTCTCTACATGATGCAAGAGCAGTATCGAACTCTTTTTTGCTCAATTTTTCGTTGTAAGATTTGTACTCTCTTGATGCGAAGTTTAGAAGTAAGCATTCCCTCTCCAACCGGTATTGGGCGAACTCAGGTGTTGTGTTCGCTCTACTTGATATTTAGGCAAAGTAAGTCGCTAGCATGTCGGCTACATCGATGGGGTTTAAGATAGTGTTTCCATTTATCCAAAGTACGGAGGTAGGGTCTCGGCTGGGTTTACCTAGCATTCCTCGGATTTTGCTCCATGTGCGGTGGATGGGGGTTTTAGAGTTTATCGTGGAGACATAAGCTCTCCATGATTTCCGGCGAGTTTGTTTATCGTGGAGACATAAGCTCTCCATGATTTCCGGCGGGTTTGTTTAACTATGTATCTATATTTAGCTCTCTTTTTATTAAATTCCATTTTAGTCGTCGGATTTAGCCATCGTTTGTATGTTCGGTAGTCTTTCCTTTGTTCTTTCAGTTCTGCAGAACATTCTGGGCTCCACCATGGGGTAGATGTCCGACTGGGTTGTCCTGAACTGGTTGCAAAGGATGTTTTACCTGCTTGAAATATCATAGGTGTAAAGATTTTCCGCGCTTCGTCCGTCTCCGGGATGTCATCAACTTGGATATCGGTGATTTTGTTGAATTTTAGCAAGTTTGCTTGGTCCAGTCTCCATCGTGGTATACCCGAGGTGGGTAATCCCTCGTCTGGGGTAAGGATGATCCGGTAATGGTCGCTTACTTTTAGGTCATCCAAGATTCTCCATTCAAAGTCCACCGTGAGCTCGGGTGAGCAGAGGGCCAGGTCTAACGCTGATAGGGTACCTGTTTGTATGTTAAATCTAGCACCTTCGCCCTGGTTCATGATTCCAAGTTGGTGGTTTTCTATTAGCTTTGATAGCTCGTTTCTTTTGGCGTTGCATATTCTGTCGCCCCACTAAATATGACGACTGTTAAAGTACTCAATTAGACTTAATGGAGTTGGTAGTTGTAAGATCAAGTCTCGTAAGGCGTTGACTGGAAGGGGCCCTGTGGGTGAGAGGTAGACATTTGCGATCGTGTATCATTTCTTGATGTACATGGTCACGGCGATTATTTCCAAAGGTGAATTTAATCTGATGGGTAATGTGGGAACATCTTGAAGGGTGTAGATGGCACAACCGCCGGATGTGCTGCCATCATTTAGTATTGAAGTGGTTACGCAACTGTAATTCGGTAGCTTTCGTGGTGGATGTATTCCCAACATGGTTTACTGGAGACAGACGCAGGTGGGGCTCTCGTCCGCTACAAGAAGCCTTAATTCTTCCCAGTTGGCTCTGATTCCGTGGATATTCCACTGGATTAGCTCCATTATTCTTTTGGTTTGGTTCGAGAAGTAAGCAATTTGGTTTTGGCGGAGGTCGTGGCGTCCATTGATTTATTAGGGCCCTGTGGCCACTGGAGTCTGGTGTGGACTGGTCTTTGAGGTTTGGGTTCTTCTTTGTCACTGTTTTCCTTGTTTGTGTCTTGGGTATCTACTGTTGAGGGCGGTGTTGGTGTTCCGTCAATAATAGGAGGACGGATTATCTTTTTTCTGCTTCTGTTGGTCGGTGAGGGAGTTGGCTCGTTGGTGGTATGATTCGAGCTTCAATTTGTTTAGTGGAGACGAGATGCGTTCCACGTGGGTCTTGGATCTCTTTCTCGTGTTCTACCTTCTCTTCCGAGGTGATGTCAGTGGTAGGTGTTTTGGTTAGGGGGGGCAAAACGCTGTGAGGGGGTGACCGAGATTGTGGGCGGACGATCTCTGGTATATCCTGTGTCCATTTTTTCGGGGTGGGGGTCGATGTGCTTAGAGATTTGCTGTGATTGTGATTTTAAGTTTACCTCTCTGCTAGGGATGGGGTTTAACATCGAGGTATCGAGTGCAGGTGCCTCGCGATGCGGCAACTGCTTTTGTAGGGGAGATAGTCGATTGTCGACCAAATGCGTGGGGTAGGGGAGTTCGATATTCAAGGCCTGTGGTGCAGGCTCCTCGAGAGGGGGCGGTTGAGTTTTTGCTTTAACCCCGTGGTATGGGGGTCTGGTCACTTTGCTCATTTCAACTCCAGAAGAATAAGAGTTTCCTCTGGTTCCTATGGAGGTCTGTGCCTTTTCTCTGGCATCTCTAAAGTTTAGTCGTACTTTTTCACGTATGGATGCTACTTCTTCTTCAAATTTGTAGACATTACATTTTTTGCTTGATGCTGGGTGGGGCTCTCCACAGTTTACACATTTCTGTTGGGCAATTTTCGATTTGTTCAGGGTGTAGTGCATTTGCACAGTTGATGCAGATGGGCGCAAAGCCCTGATTCCTGCAACTACAGGTGTTTGTAGAGTACCTGAAAGTTTGGCAGTGGCCGCATCTTCTGGGGATAGGATTAAATTCTTTAACTGTGAAGCGGTGCCATCCTAAATATATATATTTTGGGAGGAGATCTAGGTCAAATGATATGAAGTAAGTGTTCGTTGGTATCTTGCTGTTGTTGATCGTTTTATGTACTATTTGTACTTAAGTGACAAAGTACTCGCTTAATTCTTCAATTAATTCCGCTTTTGAGGTTTGGGCGAAGTCTGGTTATATTATTACGCCTTTACGCATGTTAAAAGAGGGATGTGCTGTTACTATTACTTTATCTCCTGCCAGTTCTTTCAAAGTTAAGGTTTTTTCAGCTTGCTCTTTTGTTTTAACTTCGACTAGTATACTACCATATGATTGAGGCGAGAGAGGTGGAAATTGTGATCTGGGAAGTTGAAAGAATTTTGGGAAATCTTTATTCTGTTTAGCCATGCATGTCTTCATTAGGTTTGTTTGTTGGCTTTCTGGTTTCATTAGTTAAAATCTTCTGAGAGATCGATCAACAAATTGTCCTAAGAGTAGCTGCAGTGAGAGCACTTCAGGCAGAGTTTTGGTGGATCATCCTGAACCTGCTGCTTGCTGGGAGTTTGAAACTTCCAGCGGATTTCTTATTGACTTTGGTCGTTTTTGCGGTGGTGAATTTCGATTTCCTGAGACCTTGTTCGTTTCTATGCAATTTTTTTCTCTGTCCGGTTGTTTTGGTGGGCGATCTTGTGGTTAAAGTTATCACAACAGTTTTATCCACGTCTTATGTTTTTTTCTTTCCTCAAGTTAGTAGATTCGTATCCATTTTTTTAGACGGACTATGAAGTAAGGGGGGTGGGAAAAGGGGAGAGGATGCGCAGCTTAAGACTTTCTTTGCTGGTTTTATTGGGTTTTTAAGAGGGATTTGTTAAAGAATTTGTTCGACCATGAACATGAATCTCCCGCCTGCGAAAGTACCGTCCTGCCAGATCCACTAAACGAGCGGACCCGAGAATCTAGAGGCCTATGGGTTGGTTTCCATTAACCCCGCGAATTCCCATTGGCGCAGACAACGGGCGGGTTCTAAACGACGCAATCGGCGTGTAGACGTGGGCGCTGGGCCACTTACAGAGGGGGCCATGGACTTTACCGCCAGGGTAAGCCTGGCGGACCTTGCAGGATATACCTAGCGAGCCTTAACCCTTTTCCCGTCCACTCCGGCCACGGCCCGGTCCCGCGAACCGAACGCCAACTGTGAAGTTTTACATCTTCTTGGCGGCCCCCCAAAAGGGGGATGCAGGGAATGGTTTGGTAGCCGCCAATATTCCGCAGGTATTGATGTGGGGGATCAAGCCAGGACAGACTTCCGAGAATCAGACATCTCGCTGACCGAAACTAGCACAGGCTCGAATGCGAGTAGAGAAGTCCAATCCCATCAAAACAAAGACATTGAAGAGAGGGGGGTGGTAGAGTTGGGAAAGAATTTGCCAGACAAGGCTAAAGGGTTGTTAGCGGTAAGGGGAGAAGAGGCCAGGCTGGGGCCGAACGGGGCGCTACGGCCCGTCAGCACGGCGGCCAAGAAAGCAAATCGCTGCGCCATCTACGGGGTGCCTACCATGGCTAACGAGCGACATCTGCCCGGGTTTGAAGACAGAGTTGTCCCTCTCCTAGGTGAAATGTCAACCAAGACTATAAGCTCCACCTCCCCAGCCAGGTTATACCGCCTGGCACTCGGTCGTTGGACAAAATTTATGCATAAGCAGGGGTACCGCGAGTAGGTAATGACCAACAATTGGGGTAAAAAGGCTAATTAGCCCTAAAGGCTATATATTGCGCATGCAGCTCCGAAAGGCCCCGCGGTATTGTGGGGCAGGTCCATGGGAACAATCGTGGCACAATGGTACGTGACATAAAGCTCCCCTCGACCGTCTCGCATCTTCTTTCACATGCATTTCTGAGAGCTGCCCGTATTCCTGCCATGTAATCGGTGTGAGAAAGAGCGAAATGCTGGTCTGGTGTCCCAGACCTCGCGGTCTCTTTTTCGTCCTCATCGTCGCGCTCATTCTTCGCAACTCCTATATTCCCAGGAACCAAGCTGAAGATAATCTCGACCTGTCGCCATAACCGTGGCGTTGCGGATATCGACAACCAGGTGATGCGCTTTGTGATTTGTTATAAATCACGATACGGTCTCCGAACCGAGCACATCGCGTTACCTCGTGTATGGGGGCGCTGTATTGCATCCAGCTTGCCCAGAGCCCAGAGACTTAAAAATGAGGCGACACGGTGTGGAAAACAATCCCTTTTTGAGAACTAGAGCCATCTATATACACTGGCTCGGCTCTAGCCGCACATGGAGTGTGCTCCACAAAGGCCGATCGCAATACTCTCGGCGTTGTAGATGCTTTATAAGCAGAGACGTGTCAACAGATAGTCAAAGTTTGTACCCTCCAGGGTTGCATTCTTGGCCGAAACAGAGCTACCACCAGCCCGAGAGCTATACAAAGCTCTCGGAGTTTCCACGTCCTAAACTCAAAGGGCTTAGTGTATGACTGGCGACTCTCGGCGGAAAAGGCACCATTGAGATCAGCCTCGGATGCAGTGAGAGTTGTCGTCGACTGAGGAAAGCGCTGGCTTGCGCTTACAGGCGAATATTATACTGTGCACAGGACAGAGCGAGTGGCTTCAAACTAGTTTCGAAACGTAGGATATCAATGTGCGACATAGGGAAAGCCGCGGTCGCCATTCATTTAGTCCACTTTCTGCAATACACGCTCGAATAAGGATGCATAAAACTCGCGCCCCAGGCGCTGAACGTCACGGAAGGAATAATATTCAATGCGCCAGTACAAGAGACCCTAATGCTGCAAATATGAGCCTCCTAGGTCAGGGGTCGGTCAAATACGAGAAAAGGAAGCG
Source organism: Ceratothoa steindachneri (assembly GCA_963969495.1). Lineage (NCBI taxonomy): Eukaryota > Metazoa > Arthropoda > Malacostraca > Isopoda > Cymothoidae > Ceratothoa > Ceratothoa steindachneri. The sequence continues at coordinate 117,140,541 of OZ018323.1, read as the reverse complement.
TTGCGAGTTCATCACTTATAGGCATTCCCTATTTATAAAAAAGTCTGGGTCAGGGTGGAGTCGGGGATGGCGGTAGAAGTGAGCCACCTTAGTCTTGGCGAAGAAAAACCACAGCCTGTGCGCTTCGGCATAGCGATTTTTTTTTAGGTACCAATCTTGCCACTACCTAGTCGGGCATAAGTCGTACTACTCACGGTAGCCTGGTACCTAGTTACATTAAGATAACAATATGCAAAAAAAACAACAAAATATAACGACAATAAAAAAAGACCAACAAGTAGCAGCACGCTCCGGCTTCGGTTGGAGGCCCACCTCTCACCGGCGCAGAAAAGTGAAACCTACAAAATAACACCCTCACCAGCCAAATAAAGTGGAGGAGTGCAGTCGACCCCCACCAAAAAGAATCAGAAAGTCCACAAGTCAGTGTGCACGAACTTATCCCGAGTACAAGGGACAAGCGGTAGCGACACCGTTCATCCCGATACTGGGAAAGGTAGCGTGTACAAAAATCTCCAACACTGCAATATTAAACAAGAATGTGCCGAACAGTCTGGGAGATAACGCAGTCATCACAATATGTTATAGGCGGGTGTGTTTAATTCAGAGAAGACGGAAACCAACATGAAGCCGTGGCGGAACAGTCGCGGCGCAATGGCACGCAACTTTAGGTCCCCCTCGACTGTCTGCCCTCTTCTCTGACAAGCAGCCAAGAAAGCTGCGGGTATTCCTAGAATCTAATCAGTGTGAGGAAAAGCGAAACGCTGTCTTGTCGCCCAGTACTCGCGGACTCTTTGGCGCTCTTATCGTCGTGCTCATTCTATGCAATTCCTAAAAGTTCAAGCACTCACCAGAAGATAATCTCGACATCCGCCAGGCTCGCAAAAACCGTGACGTTACGGATACCGCCAACCAGGGTATGCGGAGATTCCAATGCTCAAAAAGCACTCAGGGAGCCTTGTGAGGCGCTATAAATCACAATCAGGTCTTAGAACCGGGCACTTCGAGTAATATTCCGTAGCGAGCGGTGTATTGTGACCAGCACGGCATTGAAGACAGACGTATCGTGTGGCAGAGCCCCGCTGACTTTAAACAGAGGGGATACGGTGTGGAAGCGATCTGTATACACTAGCACAGTTGGCTGCTTCTAGGTGACCAAGTCAAGATCGGCACGTCCACTCCCGATACTCCCCCGGGTGGGGAGTCCGTCACAAAGACCAAAATTGAAAGAGCGCTGATTGAGCCATGCTTACGTCAGGGACCCTCATTCAGAGGTTAGCTGGAGTTTTCGAATCCGCTGGCTTCAAACACTTCATTGTTTTTCGCTCCACTGATGTCAGCATGTTGGTTAAAAGCAACATTATTATTCAGAGTAGAGGCTCTAGCGTGCGTGATTGATAAAGAGCGGAGCTGTCCCGTTTCTTGGACGGGAGTCTTCTGGCAAATGCGTCGAATCCCTCCAAGGTGGCCATGATTAGTACAGTTCGGACACTTGATGGAACGCCGGTGATTGTGACACCACAATCTACCAAGAACTTCGTGAAAGGAACGGACTACTCCATAGATGACATCACCTCAGATCTTGCCAACAATGGAGCGGTAAAGGTCGAACATGTAAAGAGAAAACATGGTAGGGCCTCGAGACCCTCCCCTACGCTCTTCGTCACGTTTGACTGTGACAAGCTTCCTGAATCAGTGCGTTCCTGTGGTATCTCTACTGCGTGAAGGCATTCATACCACTGCTGTGAAGGTGCTACTACTGACACCACTCTGGCAAACGAATCACTCCTATAGGCGTGCAAAGTCAGAGTTACCAAAAGTCTGAGTAAGATAATCCAAGGCCGCACTCGATAAGTCAAAATCGTGTGTGGCCAAGTGAAAACCGCGCCCCACCTTTCGAAGCAATGTATGTAGTGCGGATCTCCTTCAGAAGAAAATCCTTTCAGGTCAGGCCCAGGATCTTCTATTATTTCCCGAGGCTAAGAACTTAGCTAGACGCGCCTGGCGCTGCTTGGGATGTATTATGCCTCAAAGTTAAGAAACACTCCCTCTTTTCCTGTCCCCTCCAGGCCTTTGAACACAGTCGTTTGCGTGCCCAATAGGAACCTTTCTATGGGTTCTACCTACCTAGGGCGTTCTACTCGTAGGGAGAGTCGCACAAAAATTTATCACCAGTCCCGGCTTATACCAAGGCTCCCCCTTGCTAAGTGTGACCGTTTCCAGGAAGGAGAAAAGGCCAGGCGCCTCTAACGCAACATCGCTGAAGTTGGATGTGAGGCTATCTTCCTGGGTTCCTAAAGTTCCTCCCAGAAAGGAGGACAGCACTAAAGGAGCTTCGGCTGCTACGCCCACATCCACCGGTAGGTTGGATGGATCGAAGACTGTGAAACCAAGAAAAGAGGGACCCCCGTTTCCGAAACCGCCTTGCACGCTTAAGGTTTCGAGGCAGATTGAGAAAAAGACTCGCATGTCAAGCCTAACCTTTCCCGATTTGTCCTCGAAAGCCAAACTGCCTTCAGCTCATTGTCCGGCCATTAGCGCGCGGAGTTCTGCCTCCGGGAAGCGTATTGCCATTCCCGTGAGGTTGTTCTCTTTGAAGAGGGCCCCTTCATCTCCTCCGCGCTAGGGCTGTAAGGCATATTCTTTCAATGGGATTGCCGCAGACTCTGGCCCAGCTGGGAGATCCTGCTATCCCTTAGCTATCTTTTTGCAGGAAATCATGCTGGGCTCGCGCCGCCTTCCTACACTCCCCAGGTATAGGGGTTTTTCGACCCCACCACCACTGCATGGAGACGGGGAGGGGATGCACCATTTACACCAGATATGATTTTTCCGTTCATCTCTTTGCTTTAGATACCTCCTTTCTGGCAGTAACTCTGCAGCTGCACCTGAATACGAGGCATACTGTTATTTCTGCGTACATTCCATCGTCAGGCGACATGGAAGCGGAAGACTTCCGCCATGTAGTGGCACGGTTGCCGAGGCCCTTTATCTCCCTCGAGGATTTGAACAAAGGACATACTGTCTTGGGACACTACTCGACAAATTCCAGGGGTCAGGTCCTCGAGGAACTTAAGACAGGCGTCCAAAATGTGTATATGTTTACATATCACTGCTTCATTTTCCTGTCTCGATTGATCTCGGTGCTTTCCAGATCCACAGCTTGATTTTGGGTGGGGAAAAGTCGATGAATTCAATGGTACCGATCACTTTTCATTTAAATATCATTTACTGTAAGGCTTCCGCCTGAAAACCCTTCCCGGTAGTGTTGGCGAGGGCATCGTGTTCAGCATTTAAGGAAATGAGCCATTTCTCTGTCTGAGTCGAGGAGTTTAGTTACGTGGATGATGAATTTGACTTCTCTGGCATCATAATTGCCGTGGAACTAACTACTATTTTAAAAACGTCTTGCCGCTTTGCACGACGACCGCTTTCGTTGTGATTAGCCAAGTGTCACACGGCACTCAAACATAAGTGTTATGCCTATATGTGCTATAAGTGCAGCCTGAACGATTTCTTTGTCGGCGAATTTCGTCTACCTAGGACTAGGTTCCGGTTTGGTTCGAAGAACACCCTACGCTTTTTGGGGGGGCATTCGTATCTTCAGTCAACAAGAAGAACCCTATAGCAGATTTGTGGAAGCGAGATGTTTACCATGCGGCGGACGAAACGTGCATGCCGCCTCAGAGCGAGACGAGCTCCGTATTTAGGAACTCAGACAATTGTATTCAGGGCAGTTATTGCAGGCCCCTTTCGCGTTCTCCAGGAAAATGGGACCACATTCTTGGACGCCGCTTTCGTGGCATTCTTTGCGACTGCTTTCTTTGCATTCTCTTCTTGGGATGCAGTTCTGCCAGCATTCAATGCACATGGAGATCTCACGGAAAATACGCAAACTGGACTTTACTTTCAGAGGCTAAGAACCCTTCAAAGACAGGTTCACATTAAGTAAGTTCCGTTCCGCTATCGCTTAGTGGGCAGACACGACCACTGGTCTGGACCATTTACCGTACGCCATGCTTAGACACTTAAGTATGCGAAGTATGGCTTTTTTGTTAGATTTTTTCAACAGGATCAGGATAAAGGGCATATTCTCCGACTCCTGGCCTATCGCTACTGTGCTTTCTTTTCGCAAACCTGGGAGAGATTACTTTACCCCGGCCGGGTTCCACCCAATCTATCTGACTTCCTGAAGTAGAAAATTTGATGGGGAAATTGGGAAGTGTTAGATTAGCCTTTTGTTTAGAGAGCGGAGATCATATGTCTTCTGCACAGTGCGGCTTCTGCAAGTTCCACTCCACGTTGGATGCTCTGCTCCGACTGTAAAATGCTGTCTGCGAGACTTTACTTCATAGACAGCACTACACCACGGTGTTTTTCGATATGAAGAAGGCCGATGATACCGCATGGCGATACTGTATCATGAAGAATCTCCACACGATGGGGCCTAAGGGGCGCCTCCCAATCTTGATATCTGAATTTTTACGAGATCTTTGATTCCACGTGTGGATGGTAGAAGTCCTGTCTGGTCCAATAGAGCAGGAAGAGAGTGTCTCACAGGGGTGTGTACATTCTTTGAACCCAGCTTCTAATAATCTTCTTATCACTGTTCGTCTTGATATCTCTTTGTTTGTTGCTGCCCAAAACTCAACAGTTGCATCAGAAGAGGTTTGTTTCCCTATCGACCAGAGATGTCCTTTTCAGCAACCTCTCTTCCCTCGGAGTTGTACACCTTTGCGACCTTAACTATCAAGGTTTTTCAAGGATTTGTTCCCATTTTCCCTCTTAATGGTTGTTGTGACACTGTTTCTTGCGCATTTCAATTTTATTGCAAATTTGACTTGGGATAATCCCTTTATGGACAATGCAATGATTTGAGCTCTTTGAGCTTAAGGAATCTGTTTATTCGGAGACATTTTTAACAAAGAATTAGCCTTTGTAAGTTAACAATAAGATAATCACTAAAAAGATAATTACTTATGCACAATATAAAAAACGCATAAGAGCGGTTATAAAAGCAAAATTATTGATAAAATATACGCAGAAATGTTTATTTGTATTATGTCAAGTATGAAACAAATGAGTTTCCATACTATTCTTTACTTTTTCATACCTGCCCCATAATTTGGGCCAAGGCTGTATATACGTATATATATATATATATATATATATATATATATATATATATATATATATATATAGATAAATAGATAGATAGATAGATATATATATATATATACTGCCTCACTATGTATATATATATATATATATATATACATAGTGAGGCAGTATATTCTTAATTATTTGCGGTTCGAGTCACTCGATTTGTGGTATATTTCGCATTTGCTCATGAATTGATCCTCGGATAAGTTGGGAATAATTCATTAGAAAAGTAATTACAAACGAGGGAAGAAAACAAGTTGACTGAGGGAAACAAAATATTCCTTGGCCTGACACGTTTCGATACATACCCCTAATATTATCGAAGGTTGATATTTGTAACTTAAATAATTTAAGACAGAGCTTTATATGCATCATTATTTAGATGTCAACAATTATATGAACATAATTATAGGGAATTGAAATTCTTAAACACAAAACGTACGTTGAAATGTGGGTTGAGATTGCTTAAAATAATTTATTTATAGTTGCCACGGGATTAAGATAAGCAGAGATTTTTACCCTGTGCGCGAGGACGTGAGGAAGTCAGAGTGAATTATCTGTTAATCCCTTTGCACATCTTTGTGGCTGAGGTCATAAGGGCATACGATGAAACTTAGCCACGCCAATGCGCTGACAATGCGTTTAAGGCGCTGTCGCCTTCGAGGACTTATTGGGGAAAGTTTGGCTCGCCATGCCAGTCTTTTCGTCCCTCGGCCTCAAAACCTTAGGCCGACAGGGGGTCTTCGGAGGCGGGGGGCTCTCTTTTTTAGGTCTTACCGTCTCCCAGCCACACAGCCCACCACTGGGCGTGAGCAAAGGAGCCGAAGCTCCTTTGTTGCTGTCCTCCTTTCGGAGGGCAGCTTTAGGAACTTAAGAAGATGGCCTAGCGACTAACTTCAGGGGTGTTGCCTAATGTGAGTCTAACGACTTGGTGGCCGTTTCGCCTTACGGGAAACGGTCACGCCGGGGGAAGGGAGGGGAGCCCTAGTTTTAGCTGGGGCTGGGTGTGGACCCTGTGTGCCACCAGCTTACCCAGGTCAGTGCCCGGCGTGGGCAGAACCCGCAGAAGAGTTACGAATGGGCGCGAAAACATCCTTACTCATAGGACTGGTGAGGCCAGGAGCAGAGGGTTTCTTTTTCAACTTTGAGGCATAGGGCATCCCGGGTAGCACCGGGTGCGCCATGACCTAGTCCTTAACCTGGCGAAATGAGAGACGATCCAGAGCCTAAACGTCCAGGAAATCCCTCTCAAGGAGATGCGCATCACAGTGATCTATGAAGCGGGGTGTGGCTCTCCACAATTGACACACTTGGCCACACACGATTTGGACTTATCGTGTGTGGCCATGGAGCAACTTACACAAGTTTCGGGTAACTCTGACCTTGCACTTCGACATGAGCGATTATTATGGCTGAAGCGGTGGCAGTAATAGCACCTCCGCGGCTGTGGCACGAATGCCATCATGCGGTATCACTATGAATCAACATGTACTGACTTAGGGAGCTTGTCACAGTCAAACGTGACGAAGAGTGTAAGGGTATGTCAGGAGGCACCTCGCTGTTTTCTCATCACACGTTCGACCTTGACCGACCCATGGTCAGCCAGGTCTAAGGTGATGTCCTCTATGGAGTAGTCCACGAGTTCCCTCGCATAAACTACTCCTTTCACGAAGTTCATGGTAGAGTGCGGCGTCACACTCACAGGCGTGCCATTAAGTGTCCGAAAAGCACTAATCATGGCCACCTCAGAGAGATTCGAAGCATTTGCTGAAAGGCTCCCGCCCGAGAAACGGTTACCTCCGGCTCTCTACAAATCACACGAGCTAAAGCTCTCCTCTGATCGATCATGTTGCCCTTAGCCAACATGCTGCTATCAGTGGAGCGAACAACCAGGAAGCATTTGCAGCAAGGTTGCTCAAAAACGCCGGGTAGTCTCTGAATGAGGGTTGTGAAGTAATCGAGGCTCCGCTCCTTGCACTAGCACTTTTGACCGTAGTCAATAGCTGCGTAACCGGTGGGGCAGAGGGGCCAAATGTGCCGATCATGGCTTGGTGGCTTACCAAAGTGGCAGCAGACCCATCTTTCCCCGCAGCCCTCGCGGATGGAGAGAAGTCCCGAGTCTTCTTAGTCTTTTTCTTGTTTTTTTCTTTTTAGGAGAGGAAGGCGTGGAATGAACGCGCTTCTCCCCTTCGCCATCAGGGGCCCGCAAGCTGGATGGACCGGCCTTAACAAGGTCCTTCTCCGAAACCGATAAAGTCCTAGCGGTTGCAGGGGCACCAACCGGAGGAGAAGATCCCTTCCCTCCTTGTACTGCATTGGAGACCTGAGCCGTTTGAGGAGGACCTTGCATAAGGGCGGACTCGAGTTTAGTGCTTGCAACAAGCCCAAATTCGCCCCCATGGAAGGCCCTACCGTCTGAGGCTAGGTTTATTCAAGGATCATTTCTATCTCAGGGTGAGGGGCTCCAGTTGGTCATCCCCCACCAGGACATCACAGGTTCCATTGACAGCGGTGTCTCAAGTCGAGTCTGGGGAGACACAGGCCTTGACCCCCACTAGGTTTAATATTCTAGCCAGCAGGTCTTTTGAGGGAAGCGACCGATGGGCCCTGGCTTTCCTCTCCTCCCTAAGGTGGTTTGCCCTACCGAGCAGCTTCAATGGTGAGTGGTCGGCTAAGGGCTGCCTGCTGCCTTTCTCGGTACTCCATTTGGAAAGTAAAGGGGAGAGGAATGTAGGAAAGAGGAATATACCCAAAGTGACCTCTATACAAGGAGGTGAGGTGGAGTCTCCTAGACCCGTAGGCGAAGGAGAGGAGTAATCCTCCTTCCGTTTAAAGAGATTTAGAGGGTCCCCTGCGAGAGCACAAGGGGGGAAGAGGAACTTTAATTTTTTTGCGTGGAGCTGCCCGAAGGCGGCTCGGTTTATCGTAAGGGAGAAATGGGAAGATGTTTTTTGGGGGGGTGGATTTTGATCATCGGCCATGTGGACCCTATTCTTTCTGTGGGAAGCAAACGCTAATTAATTCTGGCAGTGGCCCGCTCTGCGATGGGTGCGTATGGGGCTGTCATAGCCAGGTGCCGCCATTTATGGCCACCCTTTCTGGCTTGGTGACCATGCAGCACTTCGACATGGCGGCTCCACCTTAGACACGGCGTAACAAAATATAGAGTGAATTGAGAAGGAAAGGGATATGAGGAAGGTATGGGCGGGGATGAAGCAAGTTGTTTAAAACCAAACATCCAAATGGAGCTCAGGGGTTAGGAAACATTGCGCCATCCCTTCTCATCCCAAATCCAGGATAGTTAGCTGAGAAGAAGTTTAACATCCACCGTGTGAAAATAGAGGCCGACAAGAGAAAGTTGCCGGAGAGGTTGTAGAGGAAGTAGGGGATTTTTTTAATTATTTAAGGGGCTATCTGGCGACTGCTGACTTAGGTATAAGTCGCCGTAAACAAACAGCTTCATTCTAGGCTACTTTAAAAAATTGAACAGGAAATAAAAATAAAAAGAAATAACAATAACAATAACAAAACAATAACAAAAACAAAATATCAAAAACAATGACAAAAGCAACAATTAAACTAGGTTAAATGAAAGGCAGAAGGCCAGCCTCCCCCCAAAAGTCAACAAGTCCACCAGTCAAAGTGCACGCACTCGTCCCGAGTACAAGGGACAGGCGGTAGCGACCCCACCCATCCCGGTTCCGGGAAAGGTATCGTGCGCAAAGATCTTTCAGACTGGAACATTCGACAAGAATGTGCCGAACAGTCTAGGGGACCACGCAGTCGTTGCAATAGGGCGCAGGCGAGCGCTCCATCAAATAGCGATGCGTCACACGAGTGTGTCCGATTCAAAGACGACACAAAGCAGCCTGAAGCCGCCGCGGGATTGGAGGATAGGTCCATAGGAACAGTCACGGCGCAATGGCACGCAACTTTAAGTTCCCTTCGACCGTCTCCCATCTTCTTTGCCAAGCAGCCCGAAAAGCTGCCCGTATTCCTGCCATGTAGTCGGTGTGAGGAAGAGCGAAACGCTGGCCTGGTCGCTGAGTCCTCGTGGACTCTTTGGCACCCTTATCGTCGCGCTCATTTCTCGCAATTTCTACATGTCCAGGAACCTAGCAGAAGATAATTTCGACATCCACCCGGCTCGCCAAAACCGTGGCGTCACGGATATCGCAAACCAGGGGATGCGGAGATTTCAATGCCCCGAGAGCATTCAAGGCGCTTCGTGAGTCGCTATAGATCACAATCCAGGCTCTACACGGGGCACGTCGCGTAATATCCCGTACCGAGTGGTGTATTGCCACCAGCTCGGCCGTGAAGACAGACGCAGCGCCTGGTAGAGCCCCGCTGACTTCAAACAGAGGGGATACGGCGTGAAAGCCGACCCCCTCTTTGGACTTGGAGCCATCCGTATACACTGGCACGGTTCCAGCGTGACACAATGTGTGCACCAAAAAGGTCGAACGCAATACTCCCGGCGCATTATAAGCTTTGGGAGCAAAGGCGTGGTGACAAATAGCCAAATGTGGTACCCTCCAGGGTGGCGTCCTGGGCAGAACCAGGGGCGCCACCGGCCCAAGAGCTATATCTAGCTCTCGAAGGAGTTTCCTGGCCCTAAACTCAAAGGGCTTAGGGTATGACTGGCGTCTCTCGGCGGCATAGGCACCATCGAGATCAGCTGCGGAAGCAGTGAGAGCTGTTGGTGACTGAGGAAGGCGCCGGGCTCAGGCGTACAGGCGAGTGATGCACTGCACGCGGCGCAGAGCGAGTGGCATCTCCCCAGCATCGACCAACAAGCTCTCAATGGGGGTAGTGCTGAAGGCACCGGTCGCAAAGCGAAGGCCGGTGTGGTGGATTGAATCCACCTTCCGCAATAAACGCTCGGCTGCGGATGCATAAAACTCACATCCGTAGTCGAGCTTCGAACAAACAAAGGATCGATAAAAAAGTAGGGCAGTAGTCCTATCAGCGCCCCAAGCGCTGAACGTCACGAAACGGAGAATGTCCATCGCGCAGGTACAGGAGACCCTCAGGGCTCTGAATATGAGCCTCCCAGATGAGGCGTCGGTCGAATACAAGACCAAGGAAACGGTGCGACTCAACCACATCCAGGCGCACCCATTAAGAAACAAATCTGGGTCGGGGTGAAGCCGTGGATAGCGGCAGAAGTGCACCACCTTAGTCTTGGCCAAAGAAAACTGAAACCTGTGTGCTTTGGCGTAGCGAGAGACGCGGTTCAATGACAATTGGAGTCGGCGCTCCAGAGTTGGCATCTGGGCCGCGCCAAAAGAGATCGAAAGGTCGTCCACGTAGAGCGTAACGAGAACATCTTCCGGCAGCACTGAGGTGATGCCGTTGATGCTCAGGGCAAAGAGTGTGACACTGAGGACACTTCCCAGCAGGACACCCTCCTCCTGCTCCTGTAGGCCGGAGAGGGCTCTCCCAACCCGTACGCGGAATCGACGATCTCACAAAAATTGAGATATGAACATTGGGAGGCGTCCCCTCGCCCCCATCATGTGAAGAGTCTCCATGATACCGTATCGCCATGCGGTATCATAGGCCTTCTCCAGATCGAAAAAGACCGTGGTGTAGTGCTGTCTACGAAGGAAAGCCTCGCATACGGCATTTTTCAGTCGGAGCAGATCATCTGACGTGGATTGGAACTTGCGGAAGCCACACTGTGCCTAAAACAGATGGCCCCTGCTGTACAGGAAAAACGGTAATCTAACATTTACCAATTTCTCCATCAACTTGCACACGCAAGAGGTTAGAGAAATTCGGCGGAAATCGGTCGGGGTAGAGTGATCTCTCCCCGGTTTGCGAAAGGCGAGCACAGTAGCGATTCGCCAGGAGTCTGGGAGAAGACCTTCCACCCAGATCCTGTTGAACAAATCTAACAGAAAGGCGATGCCTTGCTCACCCAGTTGTCGAAGCATGGCGTACGGGACATCGTCCGGACCATGGGCGGTGTCCGCGCACGAAGCGAGAGGGGAACGCAACTCACTCACAGTAAACTTGTCGTTGAAGGGTTCTCCGCCTCTAGAGGTAAATTCCAGCCGGTGGCCTTCCGCGACATCACGACGTGCATTGAATGCTGGCGGAGCAGCATCACCGCTAGAGAATGCGAAAAAGGCGGGAGCTAAGGATTCCGCCACTGACGCGGGGTCCAAGATTGCGGTTTCATTCTCCTGGAGAACGGGAGTTGAGTCCTGCGAGAACTTGCCCTGAATCCTTTTAACTCGCTTCCATACCTCAGCTAAAGGGGTCTTCCTGTTAAGTGAAGACACGTATGCCCGCCAAGAAGAGCGGTGGGTGTGCTTCGAAATATACCGGAACCTAGCCTTAGCCCAGCGAAATTCAGCGACGGTGAAATCGTTCGGGCGGTGCTTATAGCGCATGTAGGCATAAAGCTTCTGTTTGAAAGCCGTCTCACACTCGACCGACCACCATGATAGTCGTCGGCGTGCAAAACGGCCAGACGTCCTATGAATAGTAGTCAGGCCCACGGCGATGAGGTTGCCGCAAAAGAACTCAACGGCCTCATCTACCGACCTAAACTTCTTGACTGAGATAGAGAATTCAGTCATTTCCTAAAATGCAGGCCACCGCGCCCGCGCCAAGCACCACTGAGGTGGTCTCTCAGGTGGCAGTTGCCCTGAAAATGATATTTAAATGGGTAAGTGATCACTACCATGGAGGTTATCGACTACCCCTCCCTCAAAATCAGGCTGTGCATCCTAAGAGCACAAAGATAGGTCAAGGCAAGAAAATGAAGCGGTTCTCGGACAGTGATGCGTAAACTCATCCACGTTTAGGACACCCATCTCAAGCTCTTCGATCAGATCAGCAAGGACTTGTCCCCCGGGATTTATGGAGTAATCTCCCCAAAGAGGATGCCTGCCGTTCAGATCTCCGAGCAAGAGATAGGGCCTCGGCAACCGTGCTACGACGTGGCGGAAGTCCCCCGCGTCGAAGTCAGCTGACGGTGGAATGTACGCAGAAATGATAGTATACCTCCTATCCAGGTGCAGCTGCACAGCCACTGCCTGAAAGGAGGTATCTAAAGAAAAAGGAAGAACGGAGAAATCATGCAGGATGTAAACCAAACATCCCCCAGCCCGGCCATCCCGCGGTGGTGGGGTCGCAAGACCCTTATATCCCAGGAGGGTAGGCAGGGGGCACGCGCCTAGCATGGTCTCCTGCAAAAAGATAGCTAACGAGGAACATGACGAGAAGAGCCTCCGCAGCTTCTCCCAGTTGGCCCGGACTCCACGGCAATTCCATTGAAGGAATATGCCCTCCAGGCCTAGCTTGGAGGAGACGCGGGGGCCCTCCTCGAATTGAAGACCCTTACGGGAATGGCCGTACTTTTTTTCAAGGCAGAACCCCGGGCGCTGTTGGCCGGAAAAAGCGCTGAAGGTGCTGTTGCTTTCGATGACTTATTAGGGGAGGTTGGGCTCGCCATGCGAGTCTTTTCCTCCCTCCGCCTCTAAAACTTAGGTGGCGTTGCGGCTTTGGAGGCGGGGGACCCTCTTTTCGAGGAGCCACCGTCTCCGAGCCACTCGCCACACCTCGGGGCGAGGGTGAAGGAGCCAAAGCTCCTTTGTTGCTGTCATCCTTTCGGGGGACAGCTTTAGGAACCCCGGAAGATGGCCTAGCGAACATCTTCAGGGGTGTTGCCTCCTGTGGGTCTAACGACTCGGTGAAGGCGCGTGGCCGTTTCGCCTTACGGGAAACGGTCACGCTGGGGGAAGAGGGGAAGAGCCCTTGTTTTAGCCGTGGCTGGGTATGAACCATTTTTGCCGCCAGCTTTACCAGGGGAGCGCCCGGGTTGGGTAGAACCCGCAGAAGGCCTTCGAATGGGCGCGGAAACAACTGTGCTCGTTTGCCTGGATGGGCCAGGAGCAGAGGGTGCCTTTCTAACTATTAAGGCATATGACGTCCCAGGCAGAGCAGGGCGCGCCAGGTCCAAGTCCTTAGCCTCGCGCAATGAGAGTCGATCCTGGGCCTGAACGGCCAAGATTTCTTTCTCAAGGAGATATGCACCACATTGCTTCGAAGAAGCAGGGTGCGGCTGTCCGCAATTGACACACTTGGCCACACACGATTTGAAATTATCGTGTGTGACCTTGGAGCAATTTACACCGACTTTGGGTGACCCCGACTTTGCACGTCTACATGAGCGATTCGTATGGCCGAAGCGGTGACAGTAATAGCACCGCCGCGGCAGTGGCACGAATGCCTTCACGCTGCGGTAGCGGTACCAACCGGCACGCACCGACTCAGGGTGCTTGTCACAGTCGAACGTGACGAAGAGTGTAGGGGTGGTTCTCGAGGCCCCTCCCTGTTTTCTCATCACACGCTCGACCTTGACCGCCCCATGGTCAGCCAGCTCTAGGGTGATGTCCTCAATGGAGTAGTCAATGAGTTCCCTTGCATAACCTACTCTTTTAACAAATTTCATGGTAGAGTGTGGCGTGACACTCACCGGGATGCCATGAAGTGTCCGAAGATCACTTATCTTGGCCGCCTTGGCGGGATTCGCCGCATTTGCCAGAAGGCTCTTGTCCGAGAAACGGGTCACCTTCGGCTCTCTACCAATTGCACTAGCTAATCCTCTCCTCTGATAGATCATGTTGCCCTTTGACAACATGGTGCCATCAGTGTAGCGAATAACGAGGAAGCGTTTGAAGCCAGCCGGCTCGAAAACGCCAAGAAAACATCCAAATGAGGGGTCCCGATGTCATCGAGGCTCTGCCCTGTCCACTTTTGGTCTTTGTCATGGTCAGGAGCTCCGTACCCGGGAGGGGAAGGCAGAGGGGCCGGATGTGCCAATCTTGGCTTGGTCGCTTGCCAGAGTGGCAGCAGACCCATCCTTCTCCACAGCCCCCGTGGATCGAGAGGAGCCCCGATTCTTTTTAGTCTTTCTTGTCTTCTTTTTCTTTTTAGGAGAGGATGTCGGGGAATGAACCCGCTTCTCCCCTCCGCCGGTAGAAGCCCCCACGCCAGATGTACTGGCCTCATCCAGGTCCTTCTCCGAAATGGAGAAGGTCCTGGTGGTCGTAGGGACATCATCCGGAGGAGAACTCTCCCCTCCTTGTACTGCCTGAGAATCCCCAGCCGTTTGGGGAGGACCTTGCATAGGGGCAGATTCGGGTTCGGTGCTTGGCGCTGAGCCCAGATTCCCTCCCGTGCAAGGCCCTACCGTCTGAGGCTGGTTTTCATTAAGGACCATGTCTATTATCACAGGAGGGGCCTTCATTTGGCCATCCCTTCCCAGGACATCGCAGATCTCCTTGGCAGCGTCATGAGTTTTTTGTGGGGAGGCACAGGCCTTGACCCCGGCAAGGTTTAATATTCTTGCCAGCAGGTCTTTTGAGGGAAGCGACCGAAGAAGCCTGGCTTCCCTCTTTCCCCTAAGGGAGTTTGCCCTACCGAGCCGCTCCGATGTGGAGCGGCTGGCTAAGGGCTGCCTGCTGGCTTTTTGGGTAGTCCCCTTGAAAAGAACAGAGGGGACTGCCGCTGGTAAGAGGGAGGTGCCCGAAAGCACCTCCAGAGAAGAGGGTGAGGGGGAGTCCCCTTCACCCGTAGGAGTAGGAGAGGAGTAAGCCTCCTCTCTGGTTGAAGAGATATGGAGGGTCCCCTGCGCAAGCACAGGGGGGGGGACCTCCATTTTTTTGCTGGAGCTGCCCGAGGGCGGCTCCGTCGCTGTTTCACGGGAAGTTGGGGGTTGGGGTTTTTTGGTTGTTTTTTCATACATGGGCATGGTGACCCTCTTTTTTATACGGGACGCAATAGCTCATCCCCTTTCGCAGTTGCCCGCACTGCAAGAGGTACTTACAGGCCTAACAGAGCCAGTCGCCGCCATTTCGGACTACCCCTTCCACCTGGTGGCCTGACAGTCCATCGGCATTGCGGCTCCACCTTAGACACGGCGTAAAAATAGATAGAATGTGAAGAGGAGAGGAAAAGGGATGTGAGGAAGGTATGGGTGGGGATGAAGCAGGTTGTTAAAAACCTCCTATCCCGAACCGGAGCTCAGGGGTTAGGGAACATTGTCCCCTCCCCCCTCAGCCCCGATCCGGGACGGTTGGCTTGAGAAGAAGGTCAGCATCTACCCTGTGAAATTAGAGGCTGACCAGAGAAAGTTGTAGAAGAGGTTGTGTGAAAAGAGTGGAAACAAGTGTTTTGAAGGAATGAAGAGAGGCTAAGCTGGGGCTGGACGGGATGCTGAGTCCCGTCAGCACGGCGGCTAGGATGGCAAATCGCCGCGCACCTTACGGGAAGGAAGTAGGGGAAGTGAGGAAGAAGGAGAAGTGAGGAATTAGGGGAGAAATACAGGCTCTCTGAAAAAGGAGAAGAGGCTAAGCTGTGGTCAGACGGGGCACTGAGTCCTGTCAGCACGGCGGCCGGGAAGGCAAATCGCCGCTCCCCTCACGGGGTCAGTGATCACCAACTGTACTCGTAAGTGGACTCGCCTATCTCTACTTCTCTTTATGATATAGCCGTTTGCCTCCTTTCGAACTCTATTTTATCCACAAAGTTTTTGCCTCCCTGGCGAACTTTCGTCATCTTGCAAACCTCAGACGAGTGGGAGTGTATAGAGTGAGGTCCCTTTCTGCTGCCATGTCTGAAGGCCCAGTGCCTTGCAGTACACATTATAGGTGTTTTTATCGGCAGAATCGTTTAAGGTCAAAGCATGCCAATAAATGAGCCACAATAGTTGACGGGTTTTCGAGAACCATCTTTAGTTAAAATTCGTGGACAAAGTATGCGTAAATGATCACATTCAGGAATTTTCTGATCTTATGGAAACTCATCTCTTACTTTCCAGGCATTGGGAAGTCATACTATCAACTTTCTATGAAACCTTTTTCGCTTATATACCTTTATTAGGCTTCAAGTATAGAGAAGAGAGGACCACTGTAGGGACATGTTGATCCACCGCAAAGCGCGATTTTGGCCCGCCTGGGTCTCAGGTGAACAAGGTAATGGGAGATACCCCTTTGACCGGTGGAACGACTTCCCTATCACTAGTTCCATCGACAAACGGGCTTCCTGTTTGGACTAGCTTCAAGCACCTTACCTTTAGAAAACCAGAAGGCCCCCTCTATGCCTTTTCATGGGCCCCTTAAATCTTCTTCTAGAGGACAGGAGATTACTCCTCTCCTATGCCTAAGGGAAACGTGGCTTCCCCTCACCCACTTATTTGGACTACCAAGTTAACAGGTAGGCGGCACAAAATCAACCGCTCCTAGTAGGAGAGTCTCTATAGGTATAAGGTAATGGATAGCGGGTCTGTCGGGTCGTGCCCCTTACTGTCCTGCAGTCTTGCATTTTATGCAAGTTTTGAGGGGATTGGCGTGGCTTCCCGTTTCTTACCCAATGGAGGTCGAATAGTCTATATGAGCCACACCCCTGAGCTGTACATGGTTCTAGAGGTGAAACCGTTTAGCTTACAGGATCTTTAATTAGGGGAACCAAGCCATGGTGCCAAACTCTGAACCTAAGACCCCACTTTGAATGCTTATATTCAGACGACTTGGGGCCCCTGAGGACTCACAAGTAGAGGAGAGACCTCTTCCTAGGACCTGAAACCGTTGGCAGCAGAGCCCTTTTTAACTTAAAAGAGGGATCTTGCTGAGGCCTGTCTTTGCTGTTTTATGGTCCCTTCTTGGGTGAAAAAAGCAGGTTCATTTCCAGATCCCTCTTCTAAAAAAAGAGGAGTAAGAGTTTTTCTCCCCCCCCCCACACAAGCTCCGGAAACGGACAGGTCCAGTAGCATTTCGGAAGGCGCCTGAGACATATCCGACATGTGCGGCCCCGATGCGCCCTCTGTGCTTTTTAGGGAAAGGGGGGTCGAATAAAGACGAAAGTCACAAGTGCTCTCTGTGGAGCCTCGATTACGTCGCGGTCTCTCATTTAGAGACAACCTGGAGTTTTTGAGACAGCTAGATTCAAATGCCTTTTAGTTATTCACTCCACACATGATCTAATAGAGGAAAGCATTAGTTAGTTTGACTGGTAGAGAGCCGTAGGTGAGCTGTTTCTTGGATGGCTGCCTTCTAGAGCTATTTATGTGAGATAAGTCGCGAACTCCTCATGAGAATACATCGCCCTAGAACTGGCTAAGAACACGGCGCTCAAGGCAAAACTGTGATGATAAAACAAGTGGGCGTGCGGCTCGAGACCCAGCCCTAAACATCTCGTCGCGATCCAACATGACAGGCTTTCTAAGTTGGTATCTCTATCTATTGAAGGCATTCGTGCCACTGTTACGAAGGTGCTACTACTGTCACCGCTTGGCCATAAGATTCGCACCTGTAGACGTGCAATATCAAGTTTACATGAAGTTTGTGTAGGTTGCTCCAAGGCTATAAAGATCCTTATCGTTTACTGCATAGAGTCACTCCCTGCTCCATCGAAAAAATGTAGTGCCTCTCTCCTAGAGAAAAAATCCCTGGCCGTTCGGGCTTCGGATTGTCCCTCATTCTACAAAGCAATGGACCTTGTCCTAGCACGCCTATGGCTGCCTGAGGCCTCATATGCTTCAAATCTAACAAAAGCATCCTCGCCTCCTACCCTTCCTCCTGCGCATGCCTACGAGCACATTCTTTTGCAAACCAATGTTTAACCCTTCTGTGAGCTCTACCCCTATTCCCTACCGGCGCTTCCCCGCTTGAGCTTTCGACGCAAAAGGTAACCGAAAGGAGCAGAGCGCCAAAGGTATTTCGTTTTCAACGACCTCACCAATGCTGGACTGGGTGGCTCTGACACGCGTGATCCTCCAAAAGATGGACCTTGCCTCCGAAGCCTTCATGCCTACCAAATGTTTAGATGGGGAAGGGAAAAAATATTCGTATAGGAAGCCCAAACTATCCCAATAAGTCCTTGAAGGCAAGGCGCTCGGAGTTTTGTCTCCGGGAAGCTAACAGCCACTCTCAATAAAAGCGATAAAGGTATGGCAGATGCCTTGCTCGATATTCGTTCTTAGCCATGTTCTTCTTTTTTTGCCACCTGGGATGGCAGCTGGTATGTTTCTTGACCCCGTACTCTAATGTTTCAAGTAGTTGAAGACTCAAAAATATAATTATTAATCCCATAAGTGATTTACTAACATGTTTAAGTTCGTCTACTGCCGATAATGAAGTATATTACATATGGGTCACTGAGGTTGTTTCGCGGAAGTTATAGCCTAAACAAATAGTAATTCGATTCCTTAACGTATGATTTGGATAATAATCGCAGTGTTTAGTTATCCACCAGAGCAGGAAATCAAACAGGGACTAAAAGTAAATGTGAAGTGAAAGCAAACAGGACTGAAAGTAAACAGGGACTGACTGAAAGCAAAGCGGGAATGAAGTAAAGTGCTCAAAAATATCTTGGCTCAGTTGTGAGGTTCGTTTGGCCACTTTAGTAGAATCACGATGAGGGCCAAATAAACATATAGTAATTTTATACAAAAAAAAAAGCGAACAAGCATAATACATACGCCTGTATTTTGATTTATATTTTCTAAATATTTGTATGACATTCGTTTTATACCAAAGATTCCTGGTGACTTTTGCTTAATTTATTTTCTTGCTCGAAGTTATACCACTAATCTTAAGGCTCATTATTCTCTTCGAGCTTCATTGTTTTAGTGCGTTCTTTTTCTTCTCAGAATTTCTCGCACTGAATTTATGCCTTAAATTTACATTCAGGAAAATTTTCAACACATTGCTTTCGAAATATATTTTCTTCTGAATATAAAGCTGCTTACTGCATAAAGTAAAGAGATAGATATACTAATTCTGCGCGTTTTGGACAGTCATCGCCTAAGTAACTTTGAGTGTAGAAGAAAAAATTATATACTTCACATGGAGCTTCTCATATATTATGTTTGTTTTCAAACCTGAATTTAGATTATATATTAAGATTTCTTCTTGGCATTCTGAGTTAATAAATACAAGGTTGATATATAGTTAATAAATTTTATGAATATTTGGCGACGGTGCTAATCTTGTCTGTATCAGGGTGAATGGTGCTTACATTTAAAACTTGGTGTGTGTGTCTTCCATCTATATACTATCGTCTGTAGAGGTCCATTGGTGCCTTTCGTGCCCGAAATATCCAAAAAGTTAATATTGGCACCTTGTTCCATAATAATCATAAATTATATCCCTGGAAAGATACTCGTACCGTTGGTGTGATAGTGAAAGTCATATACAGCACCCCAAAACGTTTTGTCTGAGTTCTTGGTAAAGGAGGCAAAGCTTAAGCACAAAGAAATTAAGAAACGCTATTATTTCATCGAAACTGAAGAAAGAAAATTATAAGAAAGATATGCGTCCACTGGACTGATTGGAAATTCCTCCCATTTTCACTGGACTGGTTAGAGACCCTAGATCAAATCTTCTACACTTTTTCAAACTATATAGGTAACATAACATGATCACCACAATGCTCAGAACCGCTTTATATTTTGGAAGAGCAAACCCTGGAAGGCAGCCCTGTCAGGGAACAGGAATAACGGGTGTCCTTAGAGCCACGAGCCCAAAATTTAGCGGATTTTCCTAATAATAGTAGGCATATTTAGGTAGGGTGGCCGATGAGTCCTTCTATAATATAGAGGTAATTAGCGACCCATAGGGGGTGTTAAAAAATAAAAGAACTTTTTAGATTGTACGGAATGCACACAAAATCTATTGAGTGAAGAGAGCTTCAAAAACACTGAGCGCCTCGGACGCTCGGTAAGGATAAGAAAATAGTAGGAACAGCTCAAACCCAGAGGAGAGGAGACAGACTCGAATGCCTCTGTGTAACCTTAAAGAAATTCGAGAAAAGGAACAAACCTGAAAGAGGAAAGCTCCTCAAAATGCAATATGGATACTTCAAAGCTGCTCTGATCTGAATCCTGCACGTATCAAATGGATACATCGCAATCCGCCACACAGAGCACGATGTAGAAAGATTAGTTCAGCAGACGGAGTAGATTTGCGAATGACAGGAAATACGACAGCGTCCAAAATTAGATCTAGGTCGCATGGATCCAAAGAAACCAAAAATGGACTAAATGAAACCGAACAGGAAAAGAACTCACGGCGTTTACAACTCTCCCAACTAAGACAATCTTACTCGACAAGACTCCACAACAAGAACAAGGAAATGAAAAATGGATGATGACTTCAAACAGTGATAAATAAACAAAATAAATTATAGTGAGCAAAGTAACACACAAAAGTGAAAATTCATAAATGGGAAACCCTAAGTGATAAAATAAGGAAAAAACTAGAATAAACAGTCAAACACAAACTACAAGCAAATAAACATCAGAGACAAACAAAAATAACAGACTTAAGATGTAACATAGAAACATAATGGTATTAATGGTATAGAATACACATGAATACAATAAATAATAAATAAAAAAAAACAGATTAATATATAAAAATAAAGATAGAACACGAATAACAGAGTGACAGAGTTTGGCGGATCTCTCGCAAACTACAGATGAGTTGTAGAGAGTGACTGGATAGAAAAAAGGAGGAATGGTAGATAGGAAACGTTAGGGACCGTGATTTGGATTCCAAGTTAATCAGTAGGTCCAAATAATGGAATGATCCATTTTCTATCTTCTATGCCCTTGCTTGCAGGAAGGTCACCGTAGATCAACTTTATATATCCTACTGATTTATATTTTAAAACATGTTTCTTCTTCTCCTAACCTTCACCGGAACCTCGCCGTTCCTTCTCCCCTGGTCCCACCAAACACAGTTATACCTCGGGAAAAAAGGGCGTTGGGGAGGCGAGAGGGGACGCCTTGGTGCTCCTTCTCCTCTCTCTCCACTGGCGGGGAGAAATGTAGAAACGTCAGTAATAAAGAACTTGTTACCACTTGTGGTTTCTTTTATACTCCCTCTCGTTAACAACGGCTACCCACAAGAATCCATCCACGCCATCATCAAAAAGAAAATGAATTCGGCTGCTGGCCCTGGCCTCAGGTCTACTCCGAAGAAGACTAATATCAACCTTTATTACAAGGCCAATATGAACACCGGCTACCGTGAAGACGAAAAGGCTCTTAAAGCCATTCTCCATCGTAACGGGATCCCAACCGACCCTAATACGGATATTAATCTAATTATATACTACAATACAAAGAAAACAAGTAGTTGCATCATGATGAACAGCTGCCTCCCTCCAAAGAGCGAACTCCAGGAGACTAACATTGTGTACGAATATTTGTGCAAAGTCGGTGACTGCGAACACCGCAATTCAAAGTACACCGGCGTGACCTCAACAACCCTATCAAGGTGACTGACAGTTCACCTTCAAGATGGCGCAATTAAAAAATACGTCCAATCTCATGACACTACCCTACCCTTTGAAGAAAATAAATCAGGACACCTCTATCATCCTGAGACTCCAAAATCGCAGAAGATTGCGGATGGCTGAAGCCGTCATAATTCAAATGAAGAAACCAGCAATTAACGTGCAACTTCAGCCGGAAACCATACTCCCGACATCTCGGCGTCCCCGAGTGGACCGTCGTTAAAAGAAGCACGTTTTCAAACTTGTTTCCCTTTGCCTACTTTGCCAGAGAACTAGATCGGAGCGACAAATAGTCCGACCACATGGTTTAAGAGTATATTTAGGTAGGGGATAGAGAAAAGGTGTGTGGACAGACAGCGGAAAGTAGACCAGTGGTGAAAAGAGAAAAAAGTGTGAAAGGGTGCAAAGTGATGCTAGAGCATTGTGATCAGGCCTATCGATTTTAATTTTGGGGGGGTTTTGTATTTCCTTTGTTGTTTTTGAGTTTGTTTATATATATACATATATAATATGGCGTTCAAGCCATTGGTATTTAAATCAATTAGTGTCTTTAGATACGATGTGCACATTTTCTGTTGTGGTAATAATTCCATTACATATTAATTAATTTAATGTTTGCTTAGTGTCTTTGATTTTGTCGTATATTTTGTAATGTGTGTAGTTTGTGTTTTTTGTTTCTTCGTGGATGTCTTGTTTGGTAAGTTTTGGTCTTCATCGATAGATTTGAGTCTTAATCAGTAGGTTTGTGTCTTCATCGGTGAGTTTGTAGAAATCGGTGCGGTTTCACAGTTAGGCTAGCTTTTTCTTCGTTTGGGGTAAAAACTTTTCTATCATAATGCGTAGAACAGTACTTCTGCTCCGCCAGCTAAAACTCCGGCGGAGCTTGGAAATCTGGCGCGACTTATTGCTCTTCTATTCTGGTCAATCATTTAGACGATTTCATCGTCTAATTGACGATTAACCTTTTCCAGCATATTCCTTGTCCGTTCTTCTATGACAATGCTAATGGGACTTAACCCCCCCTCCCAGTGCAGCTCTGCTTGTCATCTTCTTTCTATTCTGCGTGTACCTATAATTAGGTACGTGCATTTATTCTGCACAAATTGTAGCGCCCTCTTCTTTGTCTTCGAGACACACGAGAGGAGGGAAGCGAAGTAAAGCAGCGTCGATCTTACAAATGCATTTCAGATCTTTTTCTTGTTGCTTTGACGGAGATTTCTGAACCTATATAGATTCTTGACTACAGCAGTGGCCTTGGTGATTCGTTCTTGGACGTCCTTCTTGTATTCGGATGAGGTAATCTTCTTTCCGAGTACATTGCACTCCGTGGTGTATGGATATCTTCTATCGCCCACCCTGACGTAATAAAGTAGTCTCCTGCCTATGGGGACTACTTTGAACTTTTTCTGGTTGGTGCGGATTTTCCACCGGGCCTCGTATTTGTTAGGATTTTCAATTTCTGCTGCTGTCATTCGAACTTGCCAAGGTGCATTCCTCCATGGACAAGTGATTATCTGGGTGAAATCATCGGCGAATTGAATGTTGAGGCAAGTGGAGCTTACAGGGGCTGGGACATCCGCGGTGTATATCAAGTAGAGAGTTGGGGACAGGCACCCCCTTGCGGGAGGCCCGCAGTGAGCGGAATCTTTCGTCCGTCCGTGTACCCTAAACTGATGTACGCCGCTCTCTCCATGACATAGTCACAGTGAGTTCTTTCTAAGTTTTCACAAATGCCCAGTCGTAAGATCTTGTTCTTTATTTAACGTTGCCACACCGTATCAAAGGACTTTGATACATTTCGACAAACAATGTCCACGTAAACCTTTTTACGTTTTGCTTGGGCTAGCTTTTCTGTGATAAAGTTAATCGCCATCTCCGTACTTCGCTTACTCATAAACCCGAATTAGTGTAGGTTGTAGAGTGAGTTCTCCTCCAGGTGAGACACCAGTCTTTTGTTGAGGATCTTCTCGAAGAGCTTCCCGACAAATTCTAGAAGTGAAATTGGCCGATAACTCTCCTTCAACGTTGGATTCTTCCCGTGATTAGGCAAGAAAAATCATCTTAGGCGTTTTATAAGCATCTGTAAAGTATCCTGTGTTCAGAGAGGCGTAATATATTCTTCCCATCCCTTCGATACCATTGGTTGGTGCCTTTTAAAAGTTAAGCTTTGTAAGGCCCGATTGTCCTGGGCCTTTTTGTTGGAATGAGCGGAGCGCGCCGAGTAGTTCTTCTTCTGTAGTCTCGTCGCGCTGTCTATCTACCTGGTGGGGAATGTGCGTCTTGTGTATATGTTCGTTAAGCTCGTCGATGATGTTGCTTTCAAACTCTAGGTCATAATCTTCGTTTTCTCCGTTACACTGGAGATCTTTGCTCAATAACTAAGGAATATCTCTTCAATTTTTCCTTCTTCTGTTTCGATGTTTCCATCTTCCTTTTGTAGCTCGATCCTATGCTTCTTCTTCCCAGTCGATCCTTTGAGATTTCGGATCTTTCTCCAAAATTCTCGGAGTTATTTCGTGTTCGAGGCTATCGTTCGCGCCCTCCCATCTTCTATTCTGCTGTTCGAGGATCAACTGGTTTAATTCTTCTTTGACTTCTTTACTTCGCTGCATTGAGTGAACTGATGCATTCACGATGTTGAGTTCATACAATAACTTCAGCTCACAGTATAATTCTTTCATATATTCAGTCGACTCGTAGTTAGAGATGGTCCTATACTCGGATTTAGGGATACAAGCCCTATGTGCGTGGATGAGATGGTTATTGAGGTCGTCGAGTGCTTCTTCAATCTCCTCGAGAATTGCCTCGTCCAAGTTGGGCGGATAGTAGACCTCGAGATGGCACTCGTACCGATGCCAGTCTGCTCTTTTGTATTTTTTTCTGACTACAGCTGGAACTTGTATAGGGTTCCTGTTGATAGTGAGTAGGAGCCTTATATGGTCACTACATGGTACCTGGACTGGTTATATGTAGTAATTGAACGGCAGCTAACGGTTTGCGAGACAGATGTCTGGTTTTATGGCACCTCCTGCTCTGACATAGGTGGGGAAGTTGGGGCCTATTCGCTAGGCAAAATTTCTGTCCAGCAACAGGTCCAGGCTTCTTCCTATACAGTTGTAGGTCCTGTAACCGGATTCTCGGCATCTGACGTTCAGATCCCCCATTAATATAGAAGGGCTCATTTACCAAATAGGCCAGTGAGAGTGTGAATTGGTAACACATCTTTCCTTGGCGGTAGATATCCTGTAGCATTGACCAGCTTTCCTAAGTCGAGTTCGACCTCAATTGCGACGTAGGATTCTTCTAGGATTCGTATCTTCTTGTATTCAATCACTTCTTTATTGCAAAAGCGGCTCCATCCTACAGCTCCTGCAAATAATTTGTGATCAACACATCGTAGTTCCAGATTTTCATTTCTGTTCTACGCGTGTCGATGCCTTGTTCTGAAATCAATATAATGTCCACATCAACTTCTCTGAATACATTTCCGTAAAGAATTCTTTTCCTCTTTTAGCCGTTTGTGTTAATTTCCATTATCTTCAGTGCGTTTCGTAACATGGTGAGTTGTTTTTACTTATGTTTCTTCTTATTCTTCTTCTTCTTGCGGGCTGACTGGGCAGTTTTACTCGGCCCAGAGTTTTCGTTTTTCTTAGACCTGCTCTTCATAGCTCGTGTATGAGTGCAGGGCCATCTTGTTTTGTCAGAAGAGGAGGATCCCTTCTCACTTTCAGCCTTTTACTCTTCGTCGTCTTCTTCGGATTCCTCCGATGAGGGAGCTTCAATAATCTCCTCTAGTTCAGACTTGACGCTATTGTTTTTTATGACTGAGTCCTTGAATTCCTTGGAGCATTCGGGGTCTTCAGGCATAATTACTGAAGGGAGATTGTTCGTCTTCAGGAGAGCGTTAAGTACTTGTTTGTAGCAGCCAAGTTATACTGCATTTGCTACATTTGTGTGGGTTAGGCAGATTAAGATTTTTGCACTCAAATCTCCCGTGATACTCATTTGTGCAAGTGCCGATGCAGGCTTTACCTCTGCATTCTTCTTGGCGAAGTTTGCATATGTAATTTATTTAGCTTTTCTTCTTCTTTCTTTCTTCTGATAATTTCACGGCGCTTGAACCAGTTCAGGGCCATGGTCCTATGCTTCCCTTTGCAATTTACGCATCTTTTCATGGTGCTTTCACATTTGTCGAATCTGTAACCTTTTGTGACGCATTCACTGCACCACAGTTTTTTCTTATCCGGGCATATCGATATCGTGTGCTCTTCGAGTTTATAGCATACAAAGCACATTTGTATGCTATTGAATTTCTCTTGTTGGATGTTTTCGCCTGGTATTCTCATAATGAATACCAGTATTCAACTTTGTGTCGCTTTCCCTGCCATATCTGTCGTAGAGAAAGTTATTTTAAAGACGTGAGTGTGTTCGCGAAATTTTATTATTTCGCGAATTGGGCCCATGGGTTACTCTTGGAAATTTCTTCCTTGAGCTCCTCGAGTTTATGTTCACCCACTCAGCTCTCCACTTTGCGGCCGATCACGCTTCTGTTTGCTGCCACTTGTGGAAAGGTATTGGCTTCTAGGACGGTGTTCCTTAGGATCCTCGCTCCCTCTTCCGATAGGAGCTGGTCCACGTCCTTGGTCTTGGCACACATGGCGATGAATCCAGATGAAACTTCAATAAGTTTCACTAGCGCCACTTTCAATTCAATGTAAAAGGTTTCGAATAGGTTCTTCTTGACGGGGTCTTCATTACGGGGGTGGTCCTTAGGGGGACCCTCTTAGTGAGTGCCTCCATAGTCTTTGTTGTCCTCTTTTGATGCCTTCTTTTCCTAAAACCAAAGTGTAGTTATTTGTGTTTTGGGAGTGAAAAAGAAAGATGTGACGTGGTAAAGGAGGTAAAGGATGGTGAAAGGATGGAGATAAGTTCTGGCGCCTAGTAAGGAGACTAAAAGGCCAACCAAGTAGAGGAAAGACCCGCATTAAGGAGGGCAATGACATTTGGAGGATCCGGCGGTCCTGGGGAAAAGGTTTCGTACGTTTTGGAAGGAAATCTTCTCAATAACACTTGAGGACGATGAGTAATTCCACCAGGAATTCGAAGACCATCTGATTGAAGAACTTAGTTAGATCATACTTTGAACACACTCACGAGCCTACGTCGACGAATGGAGGAAGATGGCGGACCATGGGAAAGCAATTACAACTGAAGAGGTAATGAGAGTCATAAAAACCTTTAAACAAAAGGCGCCGGCTGAAGGAGCATATCTAAATATAATTTGGTGCATGCCCCTGGGCAAATCATTTAGGGAATCACTAACATTTGTAACGCTCCCTGAATACGGGCTACTTCCACGACGGATTAAAAATGGCCAAAATCATTTTTATCTCCAAAGGGAATAAGCCCCCCGATTAACTGGAGGACTCCAGGCCAATATCTCTCATTGAGTTTGTAGTCCAAGTTTACGAAAAGCTTATAGACAACAGGCTACAAGATCAGTTGAGCAAGCTGGAAGCTCAAAACCCTCAGCAGCAAGGGTTTCGCAATAGAAGGGGGACTGATACAGCCCTAGCTCTTCTCCCCGAAAAGCTTGCCCACTGTAAAGCTGAAGGGAAGTACGTAGGCGTGGTGATGCGAGATGCACAAAAGGCCTTCAATAAAGTTTGTTTTAGAGGTCTACAATTCAAGATCTTGAGCCTTAAACTAAACCCTATCCTAGAAAGGGTCCTCTGCGATTACATCATGGATAGAAAAGCTCGAATTTTGATTGATAGCAACAGAGGACCTGAATTCGACTAGAGGCGGGTGTTCCACAACGTAGCTGTCTGAGCCCACTGTTGTACCTTGTGGACACGCTGGACTTACCTAATCCAGTCGGGGATGATGTGATCTACCTGGAGTTTGCAGACGACGTTACTCAGATCAGCCTCGGTTTCTATATGAATGCTAAAGTTCAAGCAATGGAGACAGCTACCGAAATCGAAAATATTAATCGTTTCGAAAGAAAGTAGAAAATCAAGACCAACCACCGACTGTTTCAGATCCTTTCAGTGAACCGCCGGAAACTAGATGAGGTCATAGTCGCAGATGAAATTTACCCGTACTCCAACGATGGTAAAGTCCTGAGGCGGCGCATAACCTCAACAGGGTATAAGACGCACACCAACAACCGAATCTCCCTAGCCAAAAGATAACTTGAAAACCTCTCTTAGATTAATGCAGAGAGTCCAGAACAGTGCTATCCTGCTTATAGCTGTCGCGAGCACAATGGACTATATTTGTCAGACAAAACTGCACGCAAGAGCAGGACTTGAGCCACTAAATATAGTCCTCAAAGGCTAGAGAGAAAGACCTGGGATAAAGTAGAAAACGAAATAGTACCGCATATAGAGGCAAATACAGACATACACAGCTCGTAATTGGACGAGTCACCAGGAGAGCCCTATTCCCAAGTGGAAAACTGTGCTCTCGGGAAGACAAGCTGTTATGTACACATAACCAAAAAAAGGGATTCTATTTACGAAAAAGACTCCACAAAAAGAGAAAACCAAACAAGAAAGAAAAGAAAAGAAAAATAAAAGGAGGTGAAGTGCCCAAATGATAAATACAAGACCAATAAATAAATTAAAAGAGGCGAATTGCCCAAATGATAAATATAAGACCAATAAATAAATTAAAAGAGGCGAAGTGCCTAACATAATTTAAACAAAATAAATAATATAACTAAATCAAATATTAAATAATAATTATAACAAAAAGAGGCAAAGTGCCCACAACATGCGAAATAAGAAACAAAATTAAACCAAAATAAAAATCAAAATAAAAGCTAACGAGTTAGCAAAAACATAATTTTGAAAGGCTTGAATGCCTAAGGACGGAGGACATAGATTTTTATAGATAAATTTTTATATATATATTTATATATATATATATTAAAAAAGAATGATAACAATAAATAAATAAACAAATAAAAAGCAAGATAAAATAATTAATATAACAGCAATAAAAGACTCAGCTAAAACAGTGACACCAACGAAAGAGGAGGAATAAAAAGGAAATAGAAAAAGTACGATGCCTGAGATCCCCTATACACCATGGCAAACTCTAAATATTCTTCACCACTATCCATACCTACAACACATATACTTCCCTTGTTACATCATTACATTACAATAATTCCATTTCTATTCGTTCCCTTAAGATGACCTAACATGGTCGAAAGACGACTAGGAATAAAAAAACGTCTTTCGTGGATGTTTTTTCTCGCCTCGAAGACACCGTTAAAAAATTTGTACGAAATATTAAGAAAATACAAGTTAAAATTAATAACGCTGCGAGAGCTGTGGACTTCAATAGAACCTGCATATATATATATATATATATATATATATATATATATATATATATATATATATATATATATATATATATATATATATAGATATATATATATTTTATGCATGAAAAATGAAAAACGAAAACATAAAGAGAAAGCGAATACAAATCTTCTACCAATCAATAAATGCCGACTGCATGGAAAATTAGGGAAAATCTCAAAGAAATTCCCTTTTAGGATTAAATCGAAAGGTAAAATCAGCAAAATTCCTAAACACTGGTGTTATAAAAATGAGAGATTCTTGTAAACTCTCAACCCGACCCCCAAACCCGAAAACCATTAAAATACAAAGATAATGGCTCCCTGTCGTTATGTATTCTTTTCAAGTCAAGCACTTATATAGATGGTAACAACGGCAGACGATAAATTTACCCCCCAAAACAAGCGAGGTTACCTCCGGTGAATAAACGAAGCTTTTGTTGTAACGTTGAGGTTTATGTATGCAGAAATTCGGTTGATTTATTTAACACCGTATAAATGATTTCCTATGCTCAAGAATAATTATCTCGATTTTACAAAAATAAATGTTATTTATCGGACATAACTAGGTATACAATCTTGTATGTCCATTTTGGGCATAAAAATACACATATACGTATTGGATCTATACAGCACCGAATGTACTAATTTTGGAGAGTTAAAATTTATGGGCCACAACACTAATAATATTTATAGCCTGCGCTTCCTCTCTTGTATGCCAAATAGGTCCGAAGATTTACAGAGTATAGCCAAAAAGGAGTGATAAATATCTCAATTGTTTCGAAAACGAAAGATATTCTGCAAAATCTTTCGACTTAACTATTCAAGAGTAGTTTTTGACAAATTAGCCTTTATCGTAAAAATATTCTCCTGGAAATTGGAACCTAAAAGGAAAACGTTCAGGAAACTGAATAATAATAATAATAATTAGTTCTCTGTCCAAACAAGGAACAGAAGGAATATATATATATATATATATATATATATATATATATATATATATATATATATATATATATATATATATATATATATATATATCTATATATATCTATATATATATTTCTATATATATATATATATATATATATATATATATATATATATATATATATATATATACCGTCGTCCTACTCGAGATGTAAAAAGCGACTAAATACGGACAGTGGCGCTGCATGGAAAACCGGTGACCCGAAAGTTTTTGTCCTACGAGCACAGGCCAGGAGTGTTATTGTAAAGGTATAGGAGCTATCGCGCAATGTCTCTACTTACGTAGATTAATGTACGTCATTATGATGACCGAGTTTGTGTGGGTGTGTGTGCATGTGGAAAGTGAAGAGCATATGTGATGCGGGAAGAAGGAGAGTTAGTAACAGCCTTTAATTAAAAGAGAGTGATCGCAGTTACTTCCTGCACTAAGTGAGACCAATATTTGTTTGTTTCGGATGGAGTGATCTAAGTGTGACCAGGTGTGAATTATGATTGTAAGAGGAAAGAACTGCTTTTGAATGAGGAGCAGTAAGATGTCAAGGTTGGGTATGAATGTTTAAGAGCTAGAAGTTTGCAGGTGAAGTTGAGATGTGCAATGATGAAGCTTTGCCTGTTTCTAGTATATGGATCTTGTAAATAAAAAAGTTAGGTTGATTAAGAGAAATTTTCAACAATGAATTGGTTCGAGAAAGGATAAAATTAAGAATGGGCATTGCACCCTGGACAACCTTGGGAATTCTGTTAAAAGGGTTAAGAATCTTTCTAAAAGCTCCTTTACTCCGTGCGCTTAATCATATATTAAATACCCAATCATCTCATCGATGGTCTTCGGCCTTCCAGATTTCCAAGTATTTGAGTAGCCAAGAAAATCTTGTCATTCAGGTTCAGCTCTATTCCTTCTTCGCCACTTGTTTTGCCTTCGTCGTCCTCTCCAATTGGTTGTCTTTTCTGTCGCGTTACTGTGGTCGCTTTCTTTGTCCGAGGCAGCGATGCTTGCCTTGCCAACCAGCACGCCTGCTGCCGTTGCACCGACCATGCAACGCTCATAATAACACTCTATGCTTGTTTATATGAGACATCTCCTTTGGGGGCATAATGGTATAGTTAGCCTTATTATTTTTTCCATCACTTCATAAAGGTACATAAATTGATTTGTAAAGGGCATTTATGATTAAGCAGCGTAAGATCTTATCGCCCTGAACTAAGTGGTGGGCCACAGCGTTTCTATCATAATTATTTTTCATGAGTATCTGGCTATTGCGCTATGTATTTATCATTTAAATCTCTTGTATATTTTAAGATAGAGTCCTTTCTAAGGCTTTTTACATCGCTCAAGATACCTCTCATTGGCACCCAAATTTTCATGATGATATGGCGTCGACGTTTTTGACGATATTCTTAACACCTTACCCCATTTTACAAGAAGAGCTTTCTTAAAACTTTAAACCTTGATATAACCAATTTTTTAAAGAAAATCTAAATTACTTATAAAATTTAGTCAAAGACTCAACAACATTTTTGGATGTAGGTCCCTGAGTGGCACAGGGTCTATATAACTAGTAGCTTCACCACACATAATTGACAAAAATCTTTCATTGCCCTTACAAGTATGGGGCAAAAGACCCACTATACGTATTAATACTCGTACCTGGGGAAATGAATTTTGCTCCGCCAACTTTTCCCTGACCCAGTTATTTGACAGACTTAGAGAGTTTTGACGTAATCTTTCACGTCCCTAATTAGTCCGGACCAGAAGAGATGACTCGATATAAGAGAATATATTTTGTGCACTGCAAACTGCTCTCCAATCTCGTCGTCAACCTGTCGGCTTCAAGGAACACTATCTGGAACATTTCCAATCATCTGCTCGTTTTCTACGAAAATACTTAGCCCTTGGATCGTCAATCATTAACCCAAGATATTTAATCAAAGAGTTTTCCTCTGCTTTCCATTCAGCCACATTATCACAGATTCTTGCCTCCTTTCTTTAAAATTTTTTACAAACTTTCAACACTTGCTTTTCCCTTCTCATAGACAAGCAAATTCGCCCTTCACCTTTCTTCCTATCAAATGAAGACTCTCTCTTATAAGGGTAACTATACTTGACTTCATATGAGCCCTTCGGTGAATCTTAACTTCTAGAGATTTGCTTCTGTCCCACTTACCTGACAAGTTGCCCACCCTTGGTGAATCTCCGCTGCCCTTTTCCTACGTTCCTCTTTCCACAGATCCTCATCTCACTCAGATCGCTTTCTTTTTCACATCGAGCGAACGACCCACACCTGAAGAAAATAAGTTTGGATACTGAGGTTCTAACTTCTGCCTGGGATTAACCTCTAAGAGAACATTTTCCACTTCGACCCTAGAATCTACGAGGCTTTCAGAAATGTTATTGTCTAGTATACGGCTAACACCTTCCTCTGACAATGATTTATAGACCACAACTCGTACACGCTAGTTGCGATACTAGACTCCAGGAATAATCTAGCCGAAGGGATAGTTCTACCCCCATTTACTTCTGTAACTAAGACTTTTTAAACGAGCTTACGTCATTAGACTCGAAGAAGTACCTGTTTCTCTTAAAGTTTCACGTCGTCGTCGCATTTCATTGCTCCCCGAAAGCTAAGTTGCACTCGTGATTAAGGTATTGAGTGCCTCTGGTACCCACTTCATTTATGATTACTTCCGCCCGTGCTAAAGATACGATCTGGTTCTTCCCACCAGACTTGCAACTTTTACTAATTTCTTTTTTCTTTGCTCTTCTCCCCTTCTTTTAAAGACCAACACTGGAAAACAGTCAGTGTGGGTCGTTCTAGCTTTCCTTTTTTTAATAAGCTACTTCTTCCCTACCTTTTCCATTCCCAATAATTTTGTTGCCATAACTCCTATCGGATAACTTTGCTCCTTGTATATGTTCTGAAAGCCCATTCCTATTGAAATACGCGTATTTACATAATTCCGAAATTTCATCTTAAATGACTTGGATAAGATGGGAGGTTTTTAAACTATATAGTATTTAATGAAGATACCCTTTAGCTAGTGTTCGAAATTTCCCTCTAATTACAGCAGAAATTCACCGATAGTTTCACTTTCCTCGTTCATAAGGAATCTAAGCATTTTCCTATAGTTTTTAGGTATGCCCTGACACTGGTTCAATTTAGCCTTCATTATGAGGTCATTTTTCCTCGTTTCAGCATCGGACAAATCAGGGTACACATGTTCCGCCTTTCCCTTCACAAGATGTACAACCTCTTTTGCTCAGGTGTCCTTATGTTAGCTATAAATCTTAATTTTCCTTTCAAAATCTTCAATGAAGTCTTCCAAGTCGTTCTAGTTAAATTTTGGCTATCGGCTAACATGCCTAGACAAATGTTTCTACCGCCGGGCCTACTTGAACGTTTTGACCAAGAGGCTCACGACTGCAATTCTCTCTCTAAGTCACTAAACCTAATTTCGATTTTCAACTTTTCCGCTGCCTGCTGCGTTATCGCTACGTACTTGAATATCTATCTCGCCTGCACATGGATTCAATGTCTCGCCATTCTCCTCTTGATTCTTGCGATCTTCATCTGTGATACCCTCGCTTGTTCTTCTTCCATTCACTCAAATTGCCACGCAAATCCCATAGAAAGTGTAAAAGAAAGGACGGATCTGTACAGAAACTGGTGAAGATTGAAGAAGTTAAAATAAGTGGGAGATGTATAACAGCCGATGCTCGTCCATAAATCGGTGCCAGGGGGCCACCTATTCCTAAAGAAGTCAGCTAAAGCATGGGTTGCCTCGATATACTCAACGCCATCTTCTGGTTTGATAAAAATATATGGCTCTTTGCTCAAAATTAAAGCGCAATAACAACGAGGCTAAAATAGTGGTTAGAGAAAGTTAAATCATTGAAGGATATAGAGCCAAGACTCCACCTACTGGTTGGGGCAAGGGGAAGCACTCATCCAAGTTTTAATTGCAGCTGGTGTTATGCTCACCTCCTTACGGGGAGAACTAATGAAAAATAGCGGTGGGGGAATTAAAGGACGCGCAAATGTCGAACAGAGAGAGCGCATCAGTTTCTGTTGGAACTTTAGCGTCAGAATGGGGGGGGGCACTGCTTCAGGTACTTAATGTAACAGCCTACTAAGGGTAGCCCCTTGCAAAAGGGTAAAAAGAGAGGTCGGGCAAGAGAAGGGGAAAGGGAGGAAAGGACGTGGTTTAAAAGTATCACAAGAAAAAATTGCCTCCACAAATTAGAGTAAGGAAAATGATACATGAAAAGAGGAGTCAAATTTTATTTAAAATGCAAAAGAAATCAAAAGCTCACAAATACCGCGAGCAAGTAAAAACCTTACAAATTCGAAGAGCTTAGAAGTAGCCTACAATCATAAGTAAAAAAAAACAACAACATTAAAACCTAGGAGCAAATAACTAGAAAATACTCTAAAATATAAAATACGCTAAAATACTCAAGTAAAAACCTTTAAAAACACCGGGAGCAAACAAAACCCATAAAAATACTAAGAGCAGATAAAAACGTTACAAAAAAAGGAGCAAAGAAAAACTTTTAAAATTCCAGTAGGGGAGAAATACCTACAAAAATAACAATAGCAAAGAAAACCATAATAAATACACTGGGAACAAAATAAACGCGAAACAATGTAAGCGATGAAAAATATTGCAAAAAACAAGAGCAAATATGAACCTCTAGAATACAGAAGCAAATAAAAACCTTTAAAATACTAGGGTCAAATATAAAATCTTAAAAATACGAGGAGCAAATAGAAACTTAGCAACACAATAATCAAATAAACGTCTTCAAACTTTTCCGAGAGTAGAGAAATATAAAGACAAAAGACTTAAAAATATCATTATAAAGGAAAACTATTTAAAAACGCAAAGCAAATGAGTCTTAAAAAGACAAGGAGAAGAAAACCGTAAAAATAACGCTAACAGAGAAATGCGTTAAATTTCCAAAAGCCAATAAACTTTAAATATACTAAGAACAAATAAAAATCATTCAAATTCAAGAATTAAATATAAACCTATAAATATTCAAGAGCATAGAAATGGCCCAAAATTATCAAGAGAAAAGAAAAAGCTTAAAACACATTAGCCCCAAAACCCTTAAAAACCTTAGAAGAGATAAACCTCTAAAATATTATAGCAAAATAATTAAAATACAAGAGTAAGTAAAAAACATAATACTAAGAAAGAAACACATTCAAAATAGCAAGAGCAAAGAAAACTTTTAAATTCCTGGTAGCAGTGAAATACCGAAAAAAAATGCAGCATCAAAGAAAATCATAAAAATGTCAGGAGAGAAAAAAGAGAGATATTAGGAAAATCTTTTTGTATACACAGAAACAAATAATAACCCCAAAAATAGAGAAGTAAAGAAAAACTTAAAAACCCTAAGGGCAAATAAAAATCTGACAAATAACAAGAGCGAACAGAAATTAGAATGCTAGTAGCAGAGAAATACCTTAAAATAACAGTAGCAAAGAAAACCATAAAAATATCAGGACTATATGAAACAATAAAATACTAGGAGCAGATGCAGACTTAAAATCAAGAAGACAAAAAAGTTTCTTAAAAATGATAGTAGCACGAAATTATCTTAAATACACTAAGGCAAATAAAAATTAAAAATAGCAAGAGCAAAGAAAACCTTAAAAATACAAAGAGCAAAAGAAAAAGTAAAAGATACCAAGAGCAAATAAAAAACTTAACAATAGCAGTAGCAGAGAAAGAACTTAAAAATACAGGAGTAAACAATATATTTCAAATACCAGGAACAAATATAAACTTTGAATAAGGCCAGTAGCCGTGTGGTAGGTCAGGATAGATCTTCTGACCTCCGTTTGCTTTCCCTGTCCCGGAAAGGATAGCGAATAGGACGCATGGCAACTATGCAATTGTACCTTGCCCCGAATGGTGCAATTTAACTATAGGTTACCATAAATCCAGTAAGAGTGACTAGTTTCCTTATTACAACAGCTACACTTAGTAGAATTAAACCAACTATCTAGCAGGTTCAGGGCAAAACAAAATAATCTTTACTACTTACTGTACAAACAAAAATAAAATAATAGACATAAAAAAATAAATCGAAACGAATAACTGGGCAAATAGGTTTAGAATTTTGGCCACATGTAGGACCGTGAGTATACACAAGCGGCTGCACGCAACCGACGAAGGAGACTCCAATTTCGGGTGTATCTACCACCCAAAGATTTTGCGGCCCGAAAGGAGACAGGGGTATGAGCGTCAAGCTAGATTACTTTCCAACAGCACGTGTTGGGCTTCTAATCACGGCCGATTAGTACTCGGCCTGTTCGAACTTAGGACGGAGGATACAACCTGTCTTCCAGGAACCACTGCCAGCCTCGAAAGAAGGGATCGAGAGAGTATTTTGCCGGGGGAAACCTGGGCTCGAATATGTCAGTGTTGAGGTTTCTTCCCTCTCTAAGAGGCTTATAATCAATAATTTTTCATCTTTTTTTCTTGTCTTCGGAATCTTGGGGTATGGGAGGCCGAGAGAAAGAAGCTATTAGGCGAGACAAAATAGACACTCGTAAGGACAATGCAAGCAATCAGGGCACTGGGAAGTATTTCAATAATTATGGTCGAGTCTTATTTAAGTTTGGAATTCTTAGGAGGACAATGAATGTTTTAGTCAATATTTAACATTTATCACAACTTAATTCTCGCCTACACTCGGCCAGCAATTATGCGTCTGCAGCCCTAACCTTATGCGTCGTGTCCTCTTGGCAAAATACTAATTTTTATCAGGCCGATGCTAAGCTATTTATACAGATCCGCCGGAAGTGAATTTTAGACAGTTCACGACATCTCGCAGAACCTCCCATTGTTACAATTAGACTCGCTATATGGGATGTCTTAATCTAATAAAGGCTAAGTGTCTTCAATGAAGCCGATCTCATTAGCCTATTTTTTACTCGAATTTTGCCCGATGTATGTACTAAACTAGCTAATCTGCTATAATTGATGCTGAGTATTCCCGTCTTAAGTCTCTCTCTTTCAATCTCTATCTCTTTCTGACAAGCCCCCCAAAATTTATAAAAACCCTTAAAACTAAAAAAAATACAGGAGCAAACAAAAACCATTACTTACCTGGAGTAAAAAACGACAAATACCAGAAAAAAAAGAAAACCTTAAAATACCAAGTGTAATTAAAAACTTCGAAAAATCAGTAGTGCGGACAATCCTTAAAAATAAAAGAGCAAAGAAAAACCTTAAAATTCCAGAAGAATAGAAAACCTAGAAAACACTAGAAGGAAAGATTAAAAAATGTCAAACGCAGAGGAGAAGATTAAAAACACATTAGTAGACAGAAACCTTAAACATTCCAGGGCAAATATAAACTTAAAATACGTTAGGCTAATATAAACCTTAAAAAGAAAATAAGCATATATAACTCTTACAAAAACTAGACGCGAATATAAAACTTAACATTTGCAATAGCATAGAAGTATCCTAAAATTAGGATATGGAATAAAAAACTTAAAAAATTAACACTGAAAGAGGAAGCTTTTTAAAATACTAGAGGAAAAAAGCCTCAAACATAACAGAAGATTAGCTTCAAAACAGCAGAGCCCCCCAAAAAAATAACTACCAGATAAAAACACCCATAATTAGCAGTTTAAATAAACATCTTCAAAACTCTAGGATAAAAGAAAAACCTTAAAATACCATAGTAGAGAAAACATTAAAAAAATCAGTAGCAGAGAAAGCCATTAAAATTAGCCGGAGGGAAGAAAAGCTTTAATATGTGAAAAGCAGATAAAAGCTTATTTAACAGACAAAAGAATAAATAACCTTTATAATAGATGAATCAAAGGATTTTTCTAAAATTTTAAGGGGTAAAGAAAAACCATACAACACCAGAGCAAATATAAGCTTAAAATCCCCCAAACTCAAAAACACTTAGAAACACCAAAAGCAGATCAAATTTATATAACAGCAAAGAAAACCTTAAAAATTTCACGAGCATATGCAAAATCTAAAAATAACATGTAAATAAAAAACTTTAAAATACCAGGAGAAGGGTAAAAGCTTAAAAAACATAGGAACAAAAATACCCCTTAGAGCTACCAGTAGCAGATAAAAATATAAAAATATCAGGCTAAATAAAAACGTTAAAATTAATGGGAGTTAAGAAAAGTTTGAAAAGCCAGGATAAAACGTCCTTTAAAATAGCAGGAACAAAGAATAAACTGAAAATACCACAGCAATAAAAATATTAAAAATAACAACAACGGTGAAAACCTTAAAATTACCAGTGCAAAGAAATTTATAAAAAAAAAGCAGCAGAGAAAATGTTACAAATTCCGGAAGCAAATATAATCTTAGAAATAGCAGTAACAGGGAAAAGCTTAAAATTTCTAGACTAAAGAAAGACATTAATGCCAGTAGCAAAGAATAAACTAAAAAAATACCAGGAAGTATAAAAACAAAATCCTAGTAGAAACATTTTTCGAAAAATATCAGGTACCAAGAATATCGTTAAAAACAGGAGAAATGATAAACCTTATAAATAAAGATTTAAAGAAAAACCCTTAAAAGCTTCATTAGCAAATAAAACCTCTAAAACTTAAAGAGTAACAATACCCCTAAACATTCGACAAGATAAACTTTAAAATTACCAAGGGTAAAGTAAAGACTTAAAATAAGGAGCAAAGAAAAAACCTATTAAAATAACAGGAGAAAAGTTAAGCTTAAAAATAACAGGAACCATAAAAAAATAAAATTACCAGTAGCAGATAGAAGACTTTAAAAAACTAGGAGAAAATAAAAACCTTAAAATATCAGAAGAATAGTAAATTTATCACCCAAGAACATATAAAACCCTAAAACTCCAGAAACAAATGATGAAGTTAAAATCTCAAGAGCAAGAAACCCTTAAAAAGACCAATAGAGTAGAAAAACTTAGGAATACCAGAGCAACGAAAATCTTAATAAAAGCTACCAGCAAATATAAACCTTAAAAAATACAAGAGCAAAGAAAAGGTTGAAACACTAAAAGACAAGGAAACCCTGAAAAAATCCAATATCAAACAAAAACCATGAAAATAAAATGGCCAGTAAAAACTTTAAAAATACTAGGATCAGAGCAATAATCTAAACATATCATTAAGGAAAAAAGCTTAAAAAAACACGAGCAATGATAAACTTTAAAAATACGTGTGATAAAGAAAACCCTTAATACACCAGTAGCACAGAAAACCTTAAAAATACCAGGAGCAGGTAAAACTTATAAAACAGAACAATCAACTAATAATACATGATCAAATGATAATTAGAAACGTACCAGGATGAAATAAATTTTTTTTAAAATACAAGGGGAAAACAAAATCGTAAAAATAAGAGGTGCAAAGGAAAATCTTATAAACTAACAATAGAAGAGAAAAACCTAAGAAATACCACCCACAGAAAAACACTTAAAAATTTTAAAGCAAAGCAAACCTTAAAAAATACTTAAAGCAATTATTTACGTTAAAAATACTATTATAAAAGAAAAACCTGAAAAATACATGAGCAAAGAATAAATTTAAAATTGCCAAAAGAAAAGAAATATTCTAAAAATATCGAGATGAATTAAAAAGTTTAAAACAAAGGGTGCAAAGAAAGCCTTTAAAAATATCAGCCCAGAGAAAACCTAAAAATACTTGGAGCAAAGAATTTCTTAAAAGTCGCATAATAAGATAAAAATTAATAAATCGGAGAAAAGAAAACCTTACTAATAGTAAGACCAAATACAAATCTTAAAAATGCTAGTAGCAAAGAAAAGCCTTAAAAATAACACTAACAAAGAAATTGATAAATATAACAGAGCAAAGAAAATTTCTATAAATAACAGGACCAAAGAAAAAGTCTAAATATAACAAGAGCAAAGAAGCCCCTTACAAATTACAGGAGCACATAAAAAGCCCTAAAATTAACAAGAGAAGAAATATATGGAAAATTAATAATCAAAGGAAACTATAAATACCATCGGAAAAAAAACCCATTAAAATTCCCAGAGCAAATATAAAGCTTAAAAATATCAGCAGGAGTAAATATCCCTTAAATATGCCCGAAGCAAAAT
The DNA here is from genome assembly GCA_963969495.1 of Ceratothoa steindachneri. Taxonomy (NCBI): domain Eukaryota; kingdom Metazoa; phylum Arthropoda; class Malacostraca; order Isopoda; family Cymothoidae; genus Ceratothoa; species Ceratothoa steindachneri. The sequence continues at coordinate 117,100,597 of OZ018323.1, read as the reverse complement.
AAACCTTAAAAACACCAGTAAAAGACAAATGTGTAAAACTACCAGATCTTACAAAACTTAAAAAACCTACACCAAACTAATATATTAAAATTATCACGAATAAAGTCACAACTTAAAAACACGAGGAGCAAAGAAAAGGGTTGAGGGGAAGTAGAGGTTGGCGATACGACCTTGTCGGCGTCTTCAAAGGAGGGATCTTCGTCACGAGAAGAGTGGAAAGTATGGTTGGTACTTGACTTCCGGAGCTGTGAAGGCGTAAGTTCTAACCTTAGCTGGGGCATGAGGTAGAAACTGGAATTCTTGGCGATTCTCTGGCTAGGTATGGCTACCTCAGGGTAACTTTGATTTGGCTCGAAGCTTTGAGGACTCGAGGATGATCTAGTTCAACTGGTTCATAAGACGGTGAGGGAAGAGGCTTCCGTTTGACTGTAAATACCTTACCGGAGAGATAGTATCCAGCCTTCGGTCGGGTACACACAAAAACAGCGACTTGGGACGAGGGATGTCTTCTTGCGAGTGAGCCTTGTTCTTTACTATTGTTCCAAGCCGGCTAAGGGATATATATATGCAGAGTCTCCTCATGTGGAAGATGGAGAATAACCCCTAGTTAGGGAATTCCCAGGGGGCAGGTGAGACACCAATCTGTCGGCCATAAACAGTTCTTTTACTCCTCCTCCCTACCTCCGCGGGGGGACCTGTCGGAATTCACGACCGCGTAGTGGATGTTCTCTACACTCTACTTGGATCGTACGATGGGGGGTGGGCCCTCTGGGCTTGCTTCGCCATGTGACTCTCGGCCTCGTGGGATCTGGCTACCTACTTGGCTTCCAGCCACGTGCTAAGCATTTCCTAGAAGGGGGAAAAAAGGGTATCCATTTACATTATGAAACAGAAGTTTTTAAATATAACAAAACAAAGAAAAACTTTAAATTGTCAGGAGCAACCTTAGTAATACTAAGAGAAATTAAAGTTTAAAAATCAAATGAGCAAAGAAAAACCTTAAAAATACCGTAAGCGTGGAAAAACTTAAAAATAACCTAGCAATTTTAACCTTAAAAAAGCAACAGCTAAAACCTTGAAAATACCAGAGGAAAGATAACTTTAAATATCAAAAGTTAATATATTCTTTAAAAATACTAGGATAGCAAATCCCTCAATAGACCATTAAAACCCACCGTAAAAACTCATGAAGAAAAATAAAATCTTAAAAATTTAATGAGAAAATAGAGACCTTAAAATACCAGAAGCGAG